>PVHY01017898.1:0-30359 GCA_004024945.1 Uropsilus gracilis
GAGAGGTTGGTCAGGTGGCACGAGGGGGGGGAGGGGGAGTTTGATCAGGTCTATGATGCTTTTCTGATAACTTGAGTCAGTGTTCCAGGAAATTGGGACTAAGGCAATCAGTTTCCCTCAGGCCAAACATAATCAGGCGGTGTAGGGGAAGGTGTTTGGGAAAGAGATCATCTTTTCAGACACACCTTAGCAATTCCTTTTTCCCTCTAAGTCTCCTCTTCTGACCTGCCCAGTCAAAGGACCCCACCTCTTCTAGAGCAGTTCTCTAAAACTGCCCCAAAAGAAGTACTTTACCTAAACTGCCTTGGAGATTCTTTTCTCTACCACCTGGCCTGGAGGGAATGCGAGCTTTCCAGGGGCCTCTTCCCCAGCCTAGGAAAGGTGTGGATACGCCGCGGAGACCTCAGAAACACCTCATGGGTGAGGAGCTCTGGCTTCTGGGCAGACTCCTCTCCATTCAGGATCTCCCGCGCCTGTACAGCGCTGGGGTGGGAGTGGGGAGTGTACTCTAAACAGGCCCAGCTCCGAGGACCAACCGAGCCTGCCCTCTGACCCCAGGCTGGCCGATGTGGTCTCCGCCCGCTTCGCACTCTCCCGCCTCTTCAACGTCTCCTCCTCCAGCCCCTGGATCTGCTTCGGAGGCTCCTACGCCGGCTCCTTGGCTACCTGGGCTCGGCTGAAGGTTCCCGGGGCTCCTCGGGGCGGGCTTGGGGACAGGGTGTTGCACTCCGGGGGCCCCCAATCTTCCTGTTCCCTCACCCCCGCTCGGAAGTGTTCTCCACAGGTTTCCTTCCTAAGAGGCCGAAGCCGAGAAGCTGTGGACCCCCCTGCGAGCGCACAAGCGGTGACACGGGGGCGGGAAGATTCGGGACCCCGGTCTCCCCGACCCCGGGCTGACGGTTTCTCCTCCCTCAGTTCCCGCATCTCATTTTCGCCTCGGTCGCCTCTTCCGCCCCGCTGCGGGCGGTACTGGATTTCTCCGAATATAACGAGGTGAGGACGCGGGCGGGGGCGGAAGGGCCTCCGCGGCCGAGTCCCTTGACACCTCCACGTCCGACGACAGGTGGTATCCCGGAGCCTCAGCAGCCGGGCGATCGGCGGGTCCCGGGAGGTAGGAGGCGCGCCCGCGTGGGAAGGGTGTGGGGTGGGAGCCCTCGGAAGGCAGGACCAGACGCTGAAGCCAGGGTCTGAGGTGACGGGGTCTGAGGTGACGGGGTCTGAGGTGATGGGGTCTGAGGTGACGGGGTCTGAGGTGACGGGGTCTGAGGTGATGGGGTCTGAGGTGACGGGGTCTGAGGGACTCCCCGGCTCGGGGAACGATGGGACTCAGGCTGGAGGCGGGAGTGAAGACCCGGCGCGGACTGACGGTGGGAGGAGTCCAGGCTGGGCGGGCCCGAGAGTGGACGGGTCCAGAAATGGGTGGGGCCGCGGGAGGTGTTGGGCCCGAGGACGCCGGACGCGCAGTGCGGGTGTAGAGCGGTCCTAGCGCCCGGCTCCCCGCAGTGCTTAGCGGCGGCGGCGGCAGCCTTCGCTGAGGTGCAGCGGCGGCTACGCGCGGGCGGGGCGGCGCGGGCGGCGCTACGGACGGAGCTGGGCGCCTGCGCCGCACTGGACAGTGTGGAGGACCAGGCAGAGCTGCTGGGCGCGCTGCAGGCGCTGGTGGGCGGCGCGGTGCAGTACGACGGGCAGGCGGGATCGCCGCTGAGCGTGCGGCGGCTCTGCGGACTCCTCCTCGGGGCCGGGGGCAACTGCAGCCGCCCTTCGCCCTACCTCGGCCTCCGTCGGGCAGCGCAGGTGAGCCCTGCTCAGAGGAGCCCGCACCCCGGGGCCCCCACGCCATCTCTGCTATGTGCCCGTGTGCGAGCGCGAACCCTTTCTGAGGTACCCTTCTCATCTGTAAAATGGGGGTGACAGGCCCCTAACTGTCAGGATTAATAGTTATTATTCTTGTCGGTTTATGTCAAGAATATAGCAGGTGCTCAGTTAGCATTTCTCGAATGAATTTAAAAATTCAGCCCTCGAGACGGTTCTAGAGACCAGGATTCCCGGTCTCTAAATCCAGTTACAATTCGGTTGTAACTTTTCCAGCTCTGTCTGAGTGAAGTGCTGTGCTTCACATGTTTTATTGAATTCTCACAATAGTCCTAGTAGATGCTATTACAGATGAGGAAACTGAGGTCCGAAAGATCATCGATAGCGTCCCAATCATGATAAAGTCCCCATCATCTCGTTCCTTAACCTCTAACTTCCAGGGGCCTCGCCACACACCCCCTTCTGACCACTGATAACCAGGGGACACAGGAGCTCACTTTTCTGCGTTTTGACCTTTCAGGGACCTCTGCCTCCAGGAGCTGACTTGTTGGGAGGCAGGAATATATGTATATTGTCCCCTAGGTTTTCACACACAGCCTGGGCCAGAGATGCTTAAGCTTTTCCAGAGCAGAGACAGTGGCACAGCTGAGGGTCACGGAACCCCAAGTGTACGGCGTGGGTGACCGGCAATGGTTGTACCAGACCTGTACCGAATTTGGCTTTTGTGAGTGATTGACCCAACCCTCACCGCCAAAACATAATTGTGTGCTTTGCCCAGACAAGGCTTCTCACAGGTCCTTTGAACTCAGTTTCATTCGCATAGAACCACTGGCCTGAGTGGCCCATATCCTGCCTTGACCTCTAACTCCTTTTACTTCTCCTCCTTTCCAGTCTCTCCAGGCCTTTACTTTACCATATAATCCAACTTTCTCACCACACTTACAGAGATCTTTCTAAATATGACCTGTCCTTCCATGGTTCCTAAGGAATGAAAGTGTCAAATACAATATAGAACGCCCGCTTGAATATGAATTTCAGATAAACATTTATATTTGTATAAATGTATCCCAGGTGTTTCAGGAATCATATTTCCACTTTTTTTTTTTAAAGTATTCTGTTGATATGAAACTCAGCTTTATCTGGGCAGCATGTGTTTTTATTTGCCACCCTACTCCATTTAGGTTCCAAATCTTTCCCACATCTCCTGAAAGCCAGGGGTTAAAATTCCATCTAGTTTGTAACCACATGCTCTTGAGGAAATATGGACATGTCTCTTCCCTCTACTACTGCTGAGGGCAAATGACTTAAACTGCACTATGTCTCAATTTCCATATCTGTAAAATGGAAATAAAAGCCCTGTCTCTCTAATAAGATTCTGAGGATTAAAGGTGAGATATATATATATATATATATATATATATATATATATATAACCTGCTAAAAATAAGGAAGATTCAGTAAATGACCTTGGTATCATTATTTTTATTAATCTCTACATATTTTTACCTGTTTTTGTTTTTGGCTTTTTTTTGAGACTAGGTCTTACTATTTTTGCCTGTGGAACCGCAGGCTCACATTGCCCGGGGTATCAGGACTAAAGCAATCCCCAGCCTCAGCTTCCCAGGTAGCCAGGATTACAGGCGCGCACCACCACGCCCAGCTATTTTTTTGGACTAGGGCTGGCTGTGTTGCCCTGGGTGGGACTCAAACAATGGTCCCCGACACCACAGTGACTCCATAAGCTGTCGCTTACAAGCACGCGCCACCGTGCCCAGCATTTTTGTCTCTGTTCTTAACAGTTCAGGAAATTTGCACATGCTACTCATGTTGCTTTGATTACATATCTTCCCTTTGCACCGTTTATTTCCTATCTCCCACTTCCGTACTCCTTGTTCTTCTTAGCACTTTCTATGATCACATTTATTGCCTGTCTCCCACACTGGACTTCGAGTCCTGTGAAAGCAGAGCCTGGGGGTTGTCTTGATTTTCACTGTATTCCCAACATTGTCCAACATCTATCTGGTCAAATAGTTTGGTGCTCAGTAAATGGTGATGGAAGGCCTGAATTGAAATGAGGCTGACAGCATTAAATGTACCCAGGAATCACCTGGGAGCTAAGGGGAAGCATGTTCTACTGTACTGTAGGACTTAAGACTGCCTCTCACTATTGGGTCTTTGTACGTGCTATTTACTTTATTTATCATGCTTCCTCTTCTCTCTTTGCTTAATTCACTTCTAATTGCTAATGTCTCATCCCCTGCACAACTCTGTCCTGGGACCCACCATGCTGCTTCCCAGATCCCCTCGTCCTCACCCCACCTAGGCCTTTTTCCATCTCAGCCCTAATCATTTGGGGAGGGGGAAGCAGTCACTGATACAACTGTGAATTCACTGAAGGGCAGGTCCAGAACTGCTTTGATTGTCACTGGGGAGAACTCTGTAAATGTTTATTTTAAAAGAGTTGGAAGCTGCCTGTATACCCCATACTTACAGATCTCTTCCTCCACAGATGTCACTTGTGAGGTCCCCAGATGCCCTTTCTCCCAGCTCCCAGCACTGCCCTCCTACCTGGAGCTATGTGAGCAGGTTTTTGGGCTCTCAACCTCATCTATAAACCAGGCTGTGGCCCAGACAAATTCCTACTATGGTGGCCAGACCCCTGGGACCACCCAGGTGCTCTTTGTTAATGGTAAGCAAGTCATCTGAACCTGACCCATAAACCTTTACATTGCTCCAGCTCAACATACCATTCGCTTCTTTTTTTCTAGGGGACACAGACCCTTGGCATGTGCTAAGTGTAACCGGGAACTTGGGACCCTCAGAATCAACCATCCTCATTCTTAGTGGCTCTCACTGCTTGGACATGGCACCTGAGAGAGCCTCAGATTCCCCTAGTCTCCACCAGGCTCGCCAGGTGAGGAAAAAAATTTGAGTGATTTGTGATCTCATGTGCATACTTATTTGCATGTCCTGTCCTGCCCTACACTGGTACTGAGATCTGACTTTCAAAATTGTCCCCACTTCTTCACAGAACATCTCCCAGCAGCTGCAGACCTGGCTCAGATTTGCAAAGGAGAATAAGGTTAGAGATGGTGTCTGAGAGTCTTGCCGTGCTACACAGCCACCTCAGTCCAGCATGTATTCCCTGGACAGAAGAAGGAGGAAATTCCCTCGAACTGAGATTCAGCACCTGTTCTGCATAGCTGACTTCTGTTTAAACAACCTGTTTTCAACTGAAAGTGCTTAGTTTCAAGTAATTATGTAAATACAAATGGATAATTATCCTCATTATGAATACTGGCATTTTGAGTGTTCATTGTCAAAGATATGTAGCCTCTCATGTTCATCCCAGCTAATCAGCTTCCAAAATTCTGCTCAGCTCCTAGGTTTAGCACCTGGTCTCTCTAGATAGCAACACTTATAACTGCTTTTCCACTTATTCTGTCAGTCTCTTCCTCTTTGCTTTTTGTCTCTCACTCTCCTCCTGTTCCTCTGAATATCTTTCTTTCTTTCTCTATATCTGTAAAGTCTATTTCTCTTTTATTTTTGTGTCCCAATCTATGTCACTGTCTCTGATCTGGACATAACTGTCTTTCAGAGTGATAATTCTAGGGTGAATAGAGTATGCATTCTCTGTGAGAATGTAAGAGCATAGAGTACACATTCTCAACATCACACATTGGAAAGATCTCAAAATAAATCCAAAGGACATGAAAAATGGAGGACTCAACTCATACTACCTTGTAAAAAAAAAAAAAAAAAGTTGCCTGTATAGACCCAGTGTTTGAGACTCTGAGGTTTAGCAGTACATACAGACAGTTAGATCAATGGGGTAGGACAGATTCCAGAAATACAATCACACATATCATCAATGTAGAGAAAACCAAAAATGACTCCACCTTGTATTAACCAAAGTGATTCCATTTTGTGTCCATGCCATCTTAGACTCATGACTGGTAATTTCACTTCCCTGGGTAGCTAACCAATTTCCCCATTGTTTCCTTAATGTGTACTAATCCATCCTGAGGATCTGTATATAGTTCTATTGTTCTTAGATCTACATACAATTCTGTTGATCTGAGTAAAACAAAGACATACATGACATGTCTCCTAAACATCTGGCATCATTAGTCTCACACAAGAAAGATCACTCACACTGAGTATGTATATGAAACCTCTGTTAGGGTTAGGTGATATGTATTCTTCCTGAAACGGAAGTCCTGTCTACTGGCTCTGGTGTGAAAGACCCCTGTAAATTGCCCTGGGGAAGCTTAAAATTTAATTAGTAGATGTGCCTGTTTCATTCTTCAGATTCAAAATATCTCAGTTTGTTTCCACACAGAATCAGTTAATTCTACTAAGGTGCAAGTCAGTGAGGAGTCAGTGTTTGAAACAAATGACCAATTGGATAGAACTGTGCACCTTCTTTTAACCTCTTTTGCAAATTTCTTTTAAGCCAACATCTGAATAAGTCTAGGTTTGTTCTAAACTACTTTTTGTTCTAAAGTATTCTCTTAAGAATTTCTTAGTGCTTGGAGAAAAAAATCAAAACTCATAACTATTTCATACCACACTCAAAAAAATTAATATGAGATAGATCATAGATCTGAATGTGAAGTGAAAACTATAAAATATATGGAAAATGTGGGAAACTTCTTTATGACATTGCAGTAGTTAAATATTAGGGAAGAAAAATAACATAAAAAAGGGCATTATCAAAATTAAAGTTGGGCATTATCAAAATTAAATGGAAAGATAAACTACCATGGGAAAATATACAAAATACATATTTCTGGCAAAATACCAATGCTCAGAGCCAGGCACGGTGGCATGTGCTTGTAAGTGACAGTTTATGGAGTAACAGCGGGGTTTGGGGATAGCGGTTTAATTCCTGCCTGGGGCAACACAGAGAGACCTAGTCCCAAAAAATAGCTGGGCATGGTGGCATGTGCCTGTAATCCTAGCGACCTGGGAAGCTGAGGCTAGGGATTGCTTGAGTCCCTGGTACCACAGGCAACATGAGCCTGCAGTTCCATGGGCAAAAATAGCAAAACCTCATCTGAAAAAAAAGAAATGGAGCAGTTTGTACCCCAGATCTGTAAATGCTGAAGTGTTTTCTTCTGAAGCATACTTTCCTTAAGACAGATGTTTTTGCATAGGATACCAGCAAGTCTCACAGTATTTTTGTGCTCTCATAATCTTCATTTATTCTTTTTCTAATTAGTGTTTGCAAGATATAACTTACCTACCAGAAAATCTATCCTTTTGTAAATGTACTATTTAACAATTTTTAGTAAGTTTATAGAGCTCAGCTATCATCAAAATCCAGGACTACATTAAATGAAGCTAAGTAGAAGTACAGAGAGATGAGCCAACTCCCAATTAATATTTATAAGCTTTAAAGCAAACACAAAATAGATGCAAAAGCAAAGAGACTTTAAGGAAGCTGCATCCATTCTGTCACATATAAAAATATCTTAAAAAATAACATCAAATTTTAATATGAAAAAAATAAGTAAATGTATATTTAGGAAACTGACGCGAGAAATGTGTAGCTCCTGGAATCATGTTTGAAAGGCCTCAGGTCTGTCTGTAATTTAGTCACTTCTTCCTGAACTCACACATGGTTTCTAATGAAAAAATCATCTTTGAAGGTCTTTTCCTAGATGAGGTTTCCTAGATGGTGTAGTAAGTATCCCATCTGAATATCAACCAGAACTTTCCATATTCAACAACTATCTGTCTCCAAGACTGTGCTTTAAAAAGGTAGCTTTTTCCCTTCATTAAGTGTTGTACAGAATAGCCTGAAGGGGAATCCTGAACGATTCCTCCTTTTCTTCTGATGCTGCCTCCACTGAACAATAGACCATTTATGAACCTAAGATAGTCAGAGCCTTACCCTGATAACCTACTAATTTTGTGTAATACAGAGGCATTTGATTTCATGTACATAAGAAGTAGTTACATTTATCTGAGAGGAATTTCCTGATTATTAAGAATATATGAATAGACATAATATTTGCATTCAAAAGAGTTGCATACTCCTACAGGTGGTAAGAGAAGGAAGATCACAAGGACTACTGCTCAGAGTTTTTAGGGGTCAGAGATAACCAGCCCTCTCTCTCTTCAGACTCTGGACTCGTCTTGCTTTAAGTGTCAGCTCTTCATTTCTTGATTCATCCATTTATTCTGTTTTCCTTGTGTCACCCTTTCTCTTTCATTTCCACTTTTTTTTTTTTTTTTAATCTGTGACGTGTTGCAAACTTTTATCTTTTCTGGAGACCTGAATTTTACCTCCTACTAATTTTCAACTAAATTGGCTTTCTTCTTTCCTGGTGTGGGATTTGATTTTACAGAGCAGGGATGGTGGGTGGGGGTGGTGAGGTGGTGGTATGGCAGCAAGAGACTTTGATCCCCAGAACAGAGAAGGTCTTGCCAGACTGGTTTGATCAGCAGCCCCTGCTCCCACCAAGTAGCCATCGATATTTTAGTGCATTTTTCAGATTCAGATTCATGCCCTAAAGTCAATTGATGACCACTTTCCACAAATGGTAGGAAATAGTCTGGTCATGTTTTATGTGGGATAAATATCACTAATAGTACTTGAGAGCCTACATTTTATCAAATAATCTCCTTGTCATTTCAGTTAAGCCTCACAATATCTTCAACTGCTTTAGTCAAAAGAATCAATAAGCACCATTATCTCCCTATCAGGGATTCAAAACTGAGAAATGTCTTCCATATAAATCTGTAAAAACTCTTAGAAGTGAGAATGGTTTCACTTCCTATTACAAGTGTCCAATGGTGAAGAAAGTTTTCCTTCTCTTAGCATAGGAAATAAAGTGCTATTCACCTTTCAGATGACAAAAAGTGAGATAGTTTGGGAGCCCTAGCAGTTAGTCCTGATACTCTGTCATCCATTAAACATTCTTGAAAATCATATTGATGAAACCAAAAATGTAATTACCTTCAAATTAAGTGTAAATGAAGCTACATGGTGTTAGCTCTGTGGTTTAGTTGGTCATAAGTGCCTGTGTAGTAAACAGGAGATCCTGGGTTCAACTCCCAGCAGGGCCTCAGTCTTTGAACTTTTGGAATTTAGCTGAGTAAAACTGGAGAGAACTTGAAATTATACCTTTTGATGCTCAGCAGTGGAAAGGATAACAGGTGTACTCTCATTTGAAAAATAAAACAACAAAGCCCCCTACCACTAGTAGGTGATAGGAACACCAAAATAATATGTGCTAGACACTAAAAAACTATTTTTCTATAAGTGGCAGTGGTTGGCATTGTCTAGGATAAGTGAGATTTGCTTCTTGGTCTTAGTTTCCTTTGTCACTTTCGATCAAGTATCAAACACTGTCACTTAGTTTTAAAGTATGATGGTTTCATTGTTTTTTCCTTCTGGGGCTTTTACCACAGTGATGGTTGGAATGTGTTTTTGTTTTGTTTTTTTTGAATGACTCATTAGATGACCAGCCTCAACTTATGCCACCCCAGTGTTAAGCCAAATAACTTTACAGCCTCAGAATAGTGCATTAGAGCAGACGAATCACCTGTTGATTCGTTAAAAATGAAGGTTTTAATTCACCACATCTGTCTTGGGAAGGGCCTAAGATTCCACCTTTCTCACAAGCCCCCAGTGCTGGTATAGAAATCATACTTTGTGTAGCAGATCTAGAGACTTAATACTATGATATTAATAGTTACAGTTTGGAATTCTATTCTTGTGTGTCTGTAACAATTTGTCCATTTCATTGATGAACCTGGAGTTATTTTGTCTTTAGTCAAATCCAGTTCAAAAGAACAAAAGAAAAAGAACACCATATTGGTTCTAATATAAATGAAAGTGGTATAAATCTAGCAGTATTGGGAGGTTTTCTCCTTTTTATGTGATAAAAGATATAAACTACAGCAAAAAAATTGGGAGAAGCGAAATGATTATATCTAACAAAAAATAAAAAATGACAACATACAAAATTTCTAGCAAAAAGCTAGAAGCAGTTGGGGGAAGTACTTTCAAATCTAAAAAGTCTTGGAGCATTTGCTAATTAAGTATCTAAAAAAATAAAGCAAGAAACTTCATCAAACCCTGAGACTTGAGATTTCCCTATTTAACTCCTGTACTTCTCTTGGTATTCTAGGAAAAGCTTTTGAAGCATTTGTTACTCTCCCCAAGTTCTAGCATTGTAAAACTAAAACAATAATAGCATTTATGCTGGCAACCTGGTTTCAAAGGAGAAAAATACCCAAGCAAGATCTTCCTAACTGAAAAATGTTGCCTCTTATCTCTGTGTCCTGTAAAATCGTGACCAGTCTGTGTTTCAGTTGTTAAAAGCAAGTTTCTGTTCTGCTGTGTGTGTCAGAGTTCAAACGCAGCCCTTTGGTGTCACTAATTTCCTTGGTCGGGTTTGAAGGAAGAGAGCCTAATTTCGCCAACGAGCACCTTCTAGATCTCCCAGGAAATGCTTATAAGGGAAAGCAAGATCCTGAGGAGAAGCAGTTTCACATATGAGAAGTGAAAGAAGCTCAGCATTCATTAATCATATTGGCATCTGGTCTTCCCGAGCTCGGCGACTGAGCTGAATAATGCGATAACTGACGACTCCTAGAATCACTCACTAAGTCTAACTCACCTGAATTCCCCAACGATTATCCTTTTGTCGCCCCTCCTGATAGTGCGGCACAGTACCTCATCCCCCCTCAGTCTTCACCAGATAAGTATTGTCCCGGCCGAAATGTAGGTGGTCTCCGGAGCTCAGTGTGTCGGGTGGGTCCTGGTTCCATGAGAAATGGAGATCAAAGGTATAGTATAATTTGGGGGAGTGCCCTAGGAACCTGAAAACTATCGTATCTATGTTTGGAAAGTACTTTGGCCTCTGGATTTGAGTTATGTTTGGTTACGAGGTCTGGAGGTTCTATCTTGTTATTTCAACAAATAAAGTAACAGGAGGAAAGGGAATTTAACACGAATAAAAATTTTAAATTATCAATTGCCAGGAAATTAGTATTTCTGCTACAACCTGTCCTTGCAGACTCCCGCTCGCAGGTGTTTCCGTAGTGTAGTGGTTATCACGTTCGCCTAACACGCGAAAGGTCCCCGGTTCGAAACCGGGCGGAAACAAGCGGCGTTGTGCTTTTTTTTTAACTCCACTCTACAAATATTTGTACTTCTGCGAATGTTTATTGTACATATAACTTGTCATCGTACTAAGTTCCCAATTAGAAAACAAAGGTTTTCCAATGTACTTTAGTAGGCGCATCACTGAAATCTACATCTTCATCTTGCCTATCGCGAAGTGTTGGAGTGGTTCGTTCTGCAAAGGATTTATAAAGAAACGGACTCCCCGAAATGGTCCATATTTTAAAAATCAGATCTTTCTTATTGTACTTTAGGAATCCTTTATGGTTTTATCTGAATCCAAGACCTTTTAAGATGAATTTGTCACGTATATTTGTTGGCATCCTCTTATTGGAGACTTGATGGAAAAAGGTGTGCAACTGTTATGGAATCTAAAAGACCCACCTTTCTCACACAAAGTGTTGTGTCCCGTCTGAGATATATTTGCCCATCTCCAAGATATGAAGTATTTCTCCAAACTTTCAGTAGGCACACCTCAATTATAATAAATAGATAAATGCAATTAACAAATAGGTCGAACAAACATGAAAACAAAGTGTTACTTATCATTCACCTCTAACAAACATCTATTTCCTTGCCAATATTTTCAAAACAGCGTTTGTGCGTGGAAGAGGGCGAATGGAATGAATAGGGAAGGAGGAAATTATAGAAGTTTCCTGTCTTAAGGAACTACACCGAGGCCTCTGTGTCGACACTACGGCTGGACCTCACTCTTTCTGCCAGTGCACGCGGTCCTCGTGGGACCCTCCGCTGGTCCCCCTTAGGTCTGCAGTTGGCCGGGATCCGCGACTCTCGGCCCGGGGTCGCCACCCAGCGGTGCACGCCTAGCCGGCCTTTCCCGCAAGCCTGGAGGCTCGCGGGGTCCTGGAACCGGAGTCGCATCCCCCAACCAGGCTTCCCGGGTGCGGCAACAACTGGCGCTGCCAGTCGTCCGGAGCTTAGGTGCAACCGCCGCTTGCATTTAGGCACAGAATAGGCGGGGCCGGGGGTGGGTGGGCCTCGGTAGGTTCACCTGGGTGTCTGAGCGGAGACTGCCCGCGGGACAAATAGACACGGAGTCAGGTGTGGGGTCTTCGCAGGCAGAGTGTCTAGTCCAGTAGATGCTGCTCTGGGACGTCTCCAGGGACTCGGCATGCGGCCCTGAATGAGTTTGCGCCCCCAGCCTGAGCGATTATCCGGCGGTAGCGAGAGTGACGGTTCGTAGAGCGAGGACCACGCACAGCGTTTTTCCTGTGAAGAACACTACTGTACCACCCCTGTTTCTGAACACGAAAGATTCTTCTTGTAAAGCTGCTTTACATGTGAGATGTCTTTGTTCTACTTTGTAAACAAAAAAAAAAAAAAAAAGAAGATACATTGATTTAAATTTATTTGGTTAATCTGTTCCTAGACACCATCAATGTACGTCAAGAATGAGTTTTTTTTTTTTTTTTTTATTCGATTCTTGCCTCTTTGGGCCTTTACTGTTTGTTTTGCATACTTTTTTCTGCTGCGTGATTTACCACACAGTTTTGCTATAGTTCTTTCCTTTAGTGAGTCGTCATCAGCTCTATTAACAGTAAGAGCGAAAGGTGTGTTCTGACAACGAAATCCATTTCCGAACTAAATAAAGGTACTCTGCTTTATGATATTTCATATAATATGGAGCACCTCTTACTAATTCGTGCACCCTTCTCCGTTGCATAATAAGTATATAAGACAATATAATGAAGGTGGAAGTGGCAGATAACAGGCTGAAAAAATTAGTGAGTTTCCCAACTACAGTAATAAAAGGCATAGAGACAAATATTGGCTTTAAATGAATGATATTATTTCTATCGCATAACCATGTAAAGATTTTTAATTTTATTTTAATTTTGAGACTAGGTCTCGCTGTTTTTGCCCATGGAACCTCAGGCTCATGTTGCCCGGGGTACTACGAACTCAAGCGATGCCCAGCCTCAGCCTCCCAAGTAGCTGGGATTACAGGCGTACGCCAACACGCCCAGCTATTTTTGGGGGACTAGGTATTGCTACCCCAGGCGGGACTCGAACCGCTATTCCTGGCCCCAGCCGTGGCTTACTGGGCTGCCACCTACAGGCATGCGCCACCATACCCGGCCCAGATTTTTTATTTTAAAAGTAGACTTTTAAAGCAAAGGTGTACTATGTAAACTAATCCTAATGTTCACGATTTTACCAGCAATTTATTATCTTTAGCATCATACTTGAGTAACTTGGGAAGACTTACTTTAATAGACCATAATTAAAGGGAACTAAGAGAGGGGGCCAGTGGCGCAATGGATAACGCGTCTGACTACGGATCAGAAGATTCTAGGTTCGACTCCTGGCTGGCTCGTCCTTTTTCTTTCCACCTTTTCTATTTGGAATTGATGTAGAAAAGGGATCCCTTTCTCTTTCAAAGTCCAACTGCGGTAAAATTGTCTCTTTATTGCCTCTACTCCATGCTCTACCCCCACCACGCCCAATACCTTGCGCCAAACTCGGAATCAGCCAGCAGCGTCAGGATCAAAGGAATGTCTGAAAGGTAGGCTCCCAGGGGACTTCCCGCGGAAGTTGTGTAGGTAAAGAGCAGGGTGGTGCTAGCTTTGGAGTAGTGCTAAGTCAAACAGAGAGACACCCTCGACCTTTGGGTCTCGTGGGAGTCGGACAATATGAACTGTTGCTGGAGCTGAGGATCGAGGGGAACGGTCCTGTGCGGACGACGGAGAATGAAGAGAGTGGCAGGGGTCTTAAGCGCTCTCAGGAGCTGAGCAAAAAACTTTATTTTTAGTGTTCATTATATAGTTTCTTCTAAGTGGCTATTTGCCAAAGCAGGAATTCGTAGCATGCATGAAAGCAAAGCAATTATATCATTCGTTATGTTTTCAACATATGGCCTGATTGTGGCCTGATTCTTTTGTGCTGACAGAGTACACTGAATATTGTCCCAGTTCCCAGATGTTTCTTCCAGAACACACACCTGAGGCTTGCCTTCAGGTGTCTTATAAACCCATGTCCCCTCAGTCTTGCGTGCAAAGATTGCTGAGCTGGTACACGTCGTTCTCTTAGGAATTCCAAAACTGGGTCACTCGGTGGTCATTTCTCCAAGGATTCCAGCAATCCCTTCAATGAACTCCTTGTATTCATGCTTTTCATTTTAGGAAAGTTTGTTATGGTTAGCAAATGTGTGCTAGAAGTGGTGCTAAGTATCAAAGGACCACACATAATTACTCCCCAAATCACCTTGTACTCACATCTTATGTCTGTATCCCGACCCTGAACCTGGGGTTTGAAGTGTCTAAAAAGGTTAAGGCTCAAAGATAAATGGAATTACACTTTCATACATCTGGTGTATTTTAAAGTTTTTGCAGTTGTGGCAATAATTACCGATTTGGCAGTGATCTGAAATGCTAACGTTAGTGACCAAAAGATTGAGGTTTAAGAAAATATATGTATAGCAAGGATATATTTTCCCACAAAATAGTCTTTAATATAAAGGTTACTGCAAGGATATTTTCAGAAACATGGAGTACCACATCTACCAAGTCATACAATTTAAAACCACTCCTAAAAAATAAACAAAATAAAATCACTAGTGAGACTAATTACAGCATGTGTTGTTTTATTGTGATGTGTGGTGGAATCCTTAGTGCTGCTTTTCTATGGCAACAAAAGATACATCATCATAAGGAACATTAAACAAATCCTATTATTTCTGTGATAATGAAAGGATGTAGTTAGGAGTTAATGGTTGACCATTCAGGACATTGTGAGTGGTTCCCCCATTTGACCTCTGATCCACACCAAGTTGGCACTTTTCAGAGGTCACAGTCATAGTTTGTTAGCAGAGGGATGTTTAATGGGTGGGCCCAAACCTGCAAGTTTCCAGAAAAGAAGTTTTTTCCTTTTTTACAAGTTAGTCAGAGGAGGAAATGGTTCTCCACAGCAATTCTTTTAATTTATTTTTAATTGAGGTAATTTTTGCACACACCCATCAGGTATTGCCTCCATAGTACACATAATATCAAATCACCCATCATCCACCACCACAGTCTATCATGCTCCTTTTCCTCTCACTTCTTATACCTCCTTCCCCCCAGCAATTCCTGAACCTGAACTGCTTCTGCATGGTAGTCTTCTTTCTTAAGTGTAGGGATGAAGGATAGCAGATAAAATATAGGAAGCCATCTTTTACAGGATTTCTTTTGCCACCAACATTCTCATTCCACAATCTAGACTTTGGTGACATTGCCTCAGTTACATAAAAATTTTTGAGAAATTTAGATTAGTTGTGGGCCTAGAGACAAAAGAATGGTTGCTGATGAACATGCTGATGAACATGACACAGAGAAGTCTTTTCAATAATATATTTTTATTTTTAATACTTTATAATTATTATGGGTTGGTTTTTAGAAGGATTTCCCAAACCCACTAGCTTTATAAGATTTTTAATAGATTTTAAAAAAGAAGTATAATTCTTCCTGCATGTGTGGGAGAGACCCAGTGAGATTAACTCACCTATGTGGCTTCAGACACCATCTTAACTTCAGCTAAATAAAGGGGGGGGGTGAGGATCACTTTTGGGAGAAGGCGCAGTAAACAAAGACTGTTATGCAGATCTCAGGGTAGTGAGACCCCCTCACTTTTTTTTTTTTAATTTTGTAATTTTCATGCAATATTGGTCATGTTTGTATGGTTGTTGTTCCCTTTAGATATGGCCCTCCCTTCCATATTGTACCCTTATCCCCCTACCCTATTACCCCTTTCCCTCCCCTCAGGTCACTCTAACTCCATGAGCTACTGCAAGTCACTGGTCCATATTTGACCCACTGGTCTTTTCTTTTTCTGGAACAATGTCTTTCTTTCCTGGTTTGCGGTCCTTGCACTCCTGGATGGCAACAGACCAAACTGCTCAGATCTCCAGAAGTAACTGAGGCAGGCAGTCAAGCTGAGCAGGTCAGGAACCTGCCTAGAGCAAGTGTGTGGTACAGTTATCCAGGATCTTTTCTGGTATCTGTCACATGTTGCTGGTTTTGTGCTGTACAGTTTTGATATCTTGGTTTGGGGAGCCCAACTCCCAGCCATTGGCAGTGGAGGTGTTCCCTGCTGGGGACAGACTTCCCCAGGTGGTTGATGCAGCTCCTCTTCTATTTCATCTTAGCAGTTCTGCCATGGAGTCACATCCATGCTCTGTGACTTTCTTCCCCTATTGATTGGTCAAGGAGGGACTCTCATTCACATTGCTCGAAACTGTGAACCAGGTGTTTGATTCCACAGCCCTGGAGACTATACAGGTAGAAATCTGTGACAGGTCACGACAATTGCTGGTCTCAAGTTCTTGTCTTAGTGGTTCCAAACACTCTGCTTGTCCTACCCAGGTGGTGAGTGTATCCAGTACCGTTATTACTTCCCCTCCTCTCCATTACATCTGCAACTGGAGAGAGTTTTTTTAATTCGAGTGCAGGTCTGATTAAGGTTGGAGTAAACTAGAGGGGGATAATTCCCTCCCAGCCAGAGTCCCACTGAGGTGCCTAAACCTCACCCCCAGTCCATGTGAAGGCAGAGGCTGGTTCCCTGAACATGAAACCCCTGGGCCAAAGACCTTGAGACCCTGAGACTGGTGGCATAGGATTCACCCAACCCCCCAACCCCTCCAGGGGCCTAGGCCTAGGCAGGGGTGTGGTGGAAGTCCTTTCCAAAGGCCTGAGCCATCCGAAGGGGAGACCCCCTTACTTCTGCCTTAGCACCAGTAAAAGTGTCCTACAGAAAGCAACCTCCACAAGGCTTTAGGACCCCTCCTATTTAAAAAATATTTTGCCAGAAAGACATTTCTGAGCGTGGCAGATTTTTGGATCTTGACAGAACTTACCTGGATCTTTCTGACTCCAGAAATAGGCTGCTCAAAGTAAGTCCACCCACTCAGTTCTCAGGGAACTCACTCACACCTCAACACTACAAACCCTTTCCCAAACTCCCAAGGAAACATTTGCTGTCAATGGGATTTTTTGTTCCAGCCCCCACCTGAAGTTAGACCAATCTTTGTCGGAGGGCAGGACTTCAATAAGTACCAATTAGCAAGTCCAGCTGAATTTTGCATGGACTAATCCCCATTTCCTGCTTTTTGTAAGTTTATTTTTAGCATCTCAGACTGTGAGCACTGTTTTCTACAATTGCTGTCCCCTCACTATCCCTTTAGAACTCCCAGTTATCACTGTACGATTTAAAATTGAGTTTAGTTCAAACTGGATTCTTTTCTTTCTGCCGTGGCATAGACCACTTAAAATCTGTTCTACTTTTAGCAGACAGAGTGAGGGGGCACCCTGGGACCCCCAAACCTGCACACTCTAAATGGGTTCTGCCATCTACCACATAAAGACAAAACACCATAGTGCATAAAATCTTCAGTAGAAAGAACTTTAATGCAATTATTGTGAAATAAAAAAAAAGAGAAAGAATATATTTACAACAATCTCCCCAAGAAACACTCAAAGTTACCCTTTCTCTTGGGTAAATGGTCACCTAACCAGGGCTGGAAAAGTGGGGTCACTGATGCCCAACAGCTTGCCACAAGGCTAGGGCACCATCTAGTGGGAACCCCTAGGAAAGGGGCAGAAGGGAAGTATGGAAAGAAAAGAGCAGAATCAAAACAGGTTAAGATAAAGGCTGCCTCCTTATGAGTCTCTTACCCATGTCTCTGTCTCAAGTGTCTCCTTCCAGGTTCCCAAGTCATTGGTAACTAAGTTCAAGGCCAATAAGCAAGTGTGGCGTCTTCATATGTCTCTGCTTCATGTACCTCCTCCAGTCTCTCTTTCTCCCTCTTACTCTCACTCTGTCTTCCCTTCTCAGTTCTTCTCCCAGTCTTTTCTAGTTTCCCCTCCTTGCCCAGCACCACTCTTCCTTGGGTTGGGCAGGAAACCTGCAACCTCCCCTTCCCCTGGGTATTTACCTTGTTACACTAGCACTTTGAAAAGGGTCCAGCTTTGCTGATCTTTGACATATAAAAGATATTGACCAGTCTTTAGGCTTCCTAAACTTTCTGGCTTTTGTTTAGAAAGGAACCTTTCTGGTAGGTTGATGGGACCACTCAACCCAGCATGGTTAAATTTAATAAACAGAGAAGCACACCTCCTAGGGAGGTGTGAAGATGTCTCAGGGGGGGTCTTGGAATCAGAAGTGCCCTCTTCAGGGTTTCTTAAAAAGATGAGGTCTCTGCCTCAACACTAAGCGTTCACGGTACTTGGTTAACATGACTAGCCTCTAGCAGTTTGTTTATTGCCAGAAAAATGTTTTCAAGCTAGTTTCTGAAGCTATTCCTAAATCACGGTATTTTTAAAGTAAACGCAAGTGTTCTCCTGAGGCCCATAGTACCTCAGTTAATCTTATGTCCACATACCAAGCTGACATATATTGGGAAAGACCTACTTTGGACATCTTGGGTTTTTTTGAGACTAGGTTGCCCGGAGTAGTTCTGAACCCATGGACTCAAGTGATCCCTAGCCTCAGTCTCCCAGGAAACTGGGATTACAAGCATGTGCCACCATGCCCAGCTATTCTGGACATATTGGAAAAAGCGTATCTGATCCTTTTTAGACATACTTAAATATAGTACCATGTTGGTAACTTTTGCGGTTTTGAGAAATCCTTTAAACAACATATAATCTCAAGTTATGGAATCAATTTCTTTCCTTTAGGTTCTGGTTTCATCACAGTGTGTACAATTAATTAATTTTTTTTCTATTTCTCTATTGTTGATCTACTAATTATGTAGTGGAATGTTTTTAGTAATTTTTCATTATATTAATCTAAATATACCAGTTATAGATAGTAATCCAAATAAAAAGGTCTAATTATAAAACATTCTATCTCTTAATTTGTTGTGAATACACTTGTCTTTTAGATTTTTTTTTTTTTTTTTTGAGACTAGGTCTCACTATTTTTGCCCGTGGAACGGCAGGCTCTTGTTGCCCGGGGTATCACAGACTCAAGCAATCCCCAGCCTCAGCTTCCCAGGTAGCTGGGATTACAGGTGAGCACCACCACACCCAGCTATTTTTTTGGAACTAGGTCTTGCTACAGGCCCCAGGTGGGGCTTGAACTGCCATCCCTGGCCCCAGCCGCTTCATAGGCTGAAGATTACAGGCATGAGCCACCGTGCCTGGTCCTCTTTTAGATATTTATTTTGCTAAATTCAGGGAATTTGAGAAGAAAAAAGAAAAGCAGATTCCTGCCCAACCTATAAAATTGTTAATATACATACTCTTTGATTCGGTTTTTCCATGTGTACAACTTTTCTGACATACATAAGATAAGGTATGTTCATAGACTATGTTTGCAACAGCAGGATGAGAAAATTGAACTGCATATTCAGCCATTACACATTCCATAGAAAAGAATATTATAAAGCTGGGCATGGTGGCTCGTGACTGTAAGCTTCAGCCTATGAAGCAGCTGGGGCTAGGGATTGCGTTTGAGTCTTGCCTGGGGCACATAGTGAGACCTAGTTCCAAAAAAATGTAGCTGGGCATGGTGGCGTGCACCTGTAATCCCAGCTACCTGGGAAGCTGAGGCTGGGGATTGTTTAGTCTGTGGTACCCTGGACAACGTGAGCTTGTGGTTCCATGGGCAAAAATAGTGAGACCTAGTCTCAAAAAAAAAAAAAAAAAGAATATTGTACATGCTGAAAAGAGGGTGAAAGATATTTTCCTATTCTAATACAAAAAGATCACAGGAATATATACTCAGTAAAAATTAAAAAATAAGGTGCAGAACAAATCTGGATAAAATATCAATATGTATAAAGAGAAAAATAGAAAATATATTTGTATAGTGATTTTTTTTTAAGTTGTGAAAGGATAAATTACTTTAAAAGATGGTAACTGAGACAGGGTCTAACTTGCGGTCTAATTCAGGAAATAGTTCCCCATTTCAGCATGCCAGCTGCTATGGGATCTCACAGTGGTATGGTTTTCATAGCCCAGATAGCCAAATTGGTGTTCCACACATTGCAGATTAAGTGAAATTTACACTGTGTTTACTGACCTCAGAGCTCAGGGCAAGTAGAGAGGATGAATCACACTCTTAATGAAACCTTGACCAACTTTATGATAGAAACTGGTGGAAATTGGTTAAGTCTCTTTCCCTTGGTGCTTTTGAGATTAAGATGTATAGGCAGGCCTCCTCTCCTGCCTAAACTGCAACTGAGTTAATGGCTGGGTTTATAATCAATCCCTTCTCCAGTCCCTTCAGGCATTGCAAGATGTGCTTGGCTAGATCCATCCTGCTGTCAGTAAGGTATTCCATGACTCTGACAAGCCTGGTGACAACCTGCCACACTCTTTTAAATCAAGTGACTCAATGTGGATAAAGTGACACAACGCAACAACCTTGGAACCCAAATGGGTTTGCCCCTACCCTGTGGTCCTAACAACACCCACAGAAAAAACAACTGGATTCACCACCCAAATAAAAAAGGCGACTGACACCAAGCCTGAAGGATGAACTGTCGTCAAGAAACCTGCACTGGACTCACTGAACTCTTTAAAGATAAGACTGGTGCACGTAAAATCCTGATCTCATCTTTATTTTCTTTTCATTGTCCTATGCAGACAGCATCCCCCACAAGCCCAAATCTTACATTTGGGAATTAAGAAAGACTCTGGGACAATCCTTCAATAGATGAGCACTGTGGGACAGCCCCACTGTGAGGTAGATCTTTGTGATCTCATTAGCCCAGGTGGGCTGTCCACAGAAAATAGGCCTAACAATAATATAGCAATTGTTAAAAGGACACTAATAACTAACTTAATTAAATAAGTACACTTGTGGTAACCCCAGCTCTGACTCAGCACTCAGATTGGTCCAGTTCTACACATGTCCAGCTGATGGGTGCCAATGCTTCTCTAGGGTCTGCCTCTAATGTTAGAATTCTACTCCAATTAAGACCAGGCACAGTGGCATGTGCCTTTAATCGCAACCTATGGAGTGAGGCCAAGACTGGGAATTGCTTGAGTCCATGGGTCCAAGACCCGCCCAGGGCAACATAGCCAGACCTAGTCTCAAAAAATAGCTGAGTGTGGTGTGTGCACCTGTAATCTCAGCTACCTGTTAGGCAGGCTGGCAATTGCTTGAGTCTGTGGTACCCCAGGCAATGTGAGCCTGTGGTTCCTCAGGCAAAATAGCGAGACCTAGTCTCAAAAGAAAGAAAGGAAGGAAGGAAGGAAGGAAGGAAGGAAGGAAGGAAGGAAGGAAGGAAGGAAGGAAGGAAGGAAGGAAGGAAGGAAGCATTTCAGGATTAACCACTTGCTTATCTTCTCTGTTCTTGACTAGTGACACATAGATGGAAATTTTTGCCCTTGTGCATGTACTGCCCTGTATATATTTTTATGATGGTCCAGCTGGATGGGACCACCCAGAATTGCTTCCTGTCAGGCATAAGCATGCTGTCCCAATTTTAGTTCTCTTGCTGATATAGTAGGCTCCTCTGCCATAGGGATGGCAGTGGTTATTAAGGGGGATCAGGATTTTAATTTTTTGAGTTAGCAGGTGAACCTAGACCGGGTGACTTAGAAAGGCCGTTGAATGTGTAGAACAACCAATGGACTCCCTAGCTGAGGTCGTCCTCCAAAACCAGGAGGAACTTGACCTACTCATCCCCAAACAAGGGGGTCTTTGTATGGCACGAGGAGAAACCTGTTGTTTTCACACTAACCACTCCAGCATTAATAGAACAGTATCCTTGGGGCAGCACTGACTGCAGAAGCTAGAGGAACTCAGACAAACCCACTCTAACTGGTATGAATCTATGTTCTCATGGTTCTCCTGGCTCACCATCCTTCTAACAGCACTGTCAAGACCAGTATTACTGTTACTAATGGGCCTGCTTGTTGGGCCTTATATCATCATTTTGTTAACTAAATATGTGTGGGCTCGACCTTAGACTATCAAGCTTATGATTCTTAGGTCCCACGATATGCCCGTTGTTTTTGATGAGTCAGTGGTTTGACTCATAGTTACTTAAAACCAGTGAGAAATGAGATGGGTCTCACTTGGAGAAATAGACTCTGAGACTGGACATGGCCAGACCCTTCCCCAGAAAGTACACCAGGACTCAGAGTTATGTAAGCAGGCCTCTCCTGCGCTTACACCAGATCATGTTACACCAGATCATAGAAGGGTTAAAAATTCTTGTCTTAAAACAAAAGCTCCCAAGGTCTTTGCTCAAGTACTTGTTAAACTTTAGAGAAGGTCAGGAAGGCAACAGATAGCTATAGGGCTTAACTGTAAGTGCTTGTTACACTCAAAAAATGAGTGCAGAAAATAACAGATAGTGCTGCAAGACTCACATTTTTGCTACATTGTTGCTTTTAACTTGCAATTCTGCTTTTGTAAGCCTGCTTTGCTATAAAAAGCCCTCTCTCCTGACTATTGGAACTGTCTCTTTGTTGCAGCAGGAAGAGACAATCCGGGCCTGTTAATAAAGGCTTTATGTTAATTAGACCTGAGACTAGGGTCTGTGTCTAGGGGGTTCCTTACAGCAGTAACATTTTGGGGAACAAAGAGTGGGTGGAAAGATGGCATCCTGGTCTCTGGGGTGGTGAAAAGAATCACATTTCTAGTTTGTTAGTATGCAGATCTCTGAAATGACCCCCAATTTCAAGTCACTGGAGAAATCTGAGGCAGTGGAGAAATGGGAGACTCCGGAATGACTTGCTTGGGTAATTGGAATCAGGCCGCTGGGAATAGCCTTCAGGCTGGAAATCTTGTCATCTATTGTTTTGGTTGTTGTGGGTTTTTTTGTCTTGTTTTTTGGTTTTTGTTTTGGTTTGTTTTTGAGATTAGATCTCTCTATGTACCACGGACTCAAGCGATCTCTATGTACCACGGACTCAAGCGATCCCCAGTCTCAGCCTCCCTGGTAGCAGGGATTACAAGCACAGGCCACCACACCCAGCTATTTTGTCATCTATTGTTAACAAGGGTGGATGTGTTTGCCCTAGTTCAGGGGATCAGATTCTTTGTCTGCAAGGACTGAATACTCGCCACTTAGCAGGAAAAACTTCCAAAACTTCCAAGGTCTCCCCAAACAATAGCGGTAGCTTCCCATTCCAAGTCTACGAACACGGAAAAATCAACACTCTTTCTTTCTTTTGCTTTTGTATTGAAGGAAAGCAGATCTTTTTTATTATAGGCGGAGAGCAGTAAAAAAGAATTCTAATATAAGCGACAGTAACAATCATAGTGATTTTAACTTAAAATTAAGGAAAAAAAGTATTCTTCTCGTACCTCTCCTTTTCCCCTCCCCTCCCCCCCCAACTTGAGCAGTGAAGGCCGGTTAGCTCAGTTGGTTAGAGCGTGGTGCTAATAACGCCAAGGTCGCGGGTTCGATCCCCGTACGGGCCAGCCACTTACTTTTCCGGAGGAAAAATGTATTTCAAAGATACTAGTCTCTTAATCTTGTAAAATAGACAAGCGGTGAAAGTCTAAGAAATTCTAAATCTATTATCCTCCATTTTCTTTTTTTTGAGACTAGGTCTCGCTATTTTGCAGTCCGTGGAAATGCAGGCTCACATTGCCCAGGATACCACGGACTAAAGCAATCCCCAGCCTCAGCTTCCCAGGTAACTGGGATCACAGGCGTGCGCTGTGCCCGGCTGACCTCCATTTTCTGGCCTCCATTTTCTTTTATGCCACTCAAAGCCCAAATTAATTCCCAGTTACCATAAATTGTGCATTTCTTTTTTTGTAAGTGGGTGACAGAGACAAGATTATTTAAGAAAAAGGAAATAAATGATCAGAAATAAAGGAGATAGAACAAGAGAACAACCTGAGTTGGCCAGGATCAGAAGGGGATAGGATTAGACTACCCAAAAATTGCATTTCTAAGAGCAGTGAACTTTCTTTCCGAGAATTGAGAAAAGTCTTTCTGCCTAGGCCTGCCTAGGCAGAAAGAAAAAGAGGAAAATATTATTGGATACTTAAGAAAAAAAAAGTTTATCTACTTTCAAATTGTCTTTCCAAACTAGCCTTACCACCAATCTTTTTCAAATCATCTGAAGATGACTTGATGATTTTAAGCCCATTCTTAAAACGTGGTTCCTTTAGTGTTTCTGAAAACTCACTAAGATGTTGATGGCCCAGACTGTTCAGTGAGAAAATCCTGGAAGGTGAAGGACCGTCTCTCACTCCCCTGCTCCCCAAAATGCAGGGAGGGAGGGAGGCCTAACCTTTGAGCCGCAGTAGCAGGCTTTGGGGAACATAGAGAAGTGGGTTGGTAAGTCTAACTGCCTATCTCCTGGTGAACTTTCTGGGTATTTGGGGACCTTGAGGAGCTTGTGGCCAGCGGTCTGCCCAGAACTTGACCTAGGACTTTAGGTTGCGACCGGCACAACCTGAGAGTACGAGATACTGTGGCTGTGCATCAGATCACCTTGGGCCACTCTTCAAATTAGACGTTGTGTTGTATGGTTTGGTTTTTGGTTGCTTTGCAATTGTATCCAGGTAAGATGGTCACCACATGTGATCATTTCAAAGAGGTGGTTTTCTAATTTTAAAGTGCATTTGGAGAAAATGTACCAGTTTTACCACATGCTCAGGGAACTTCCTTTTTTGAGAAATATTTCATGCATCTGATTTTGTAAATCAACTTTTTCAAAATGAGAATTTTTCATTATATTATTTTTTCTATGCAAACAACTAATTAGATTTCATTTACTGGAAGTACTATATCATTTAAGAGAAGCAATATTTCATCTAATAAAAGCAATATTTTTCTATAGAAATATTTCTCTATAGAAACAAATCTATATAAGATATATATGAGTGTAAATAAATCATAGTAAGTACATGAGGAGAGATTGTCTAGCAGCAGCCAGGGGTTAAATGGAGATATGGGCCATAAGACAACTTTATTAATAAAAGAGAGGGGTATTTATAGGGACAAGGGGAGGGCCTGTTGAATTTTAAAGAAGACAAGCAATTTTGAGAGACAATTAACATTTTAAAGTAAAGAGTAATTGAGGGAGGGGTAGTGTAGGGGTGGTCGCTAACTTTGATAAGGAAAAGTCAGGGGCGTCAGTGCGTTTTAGAAGGTTATTTTAGTAAATTAATCCCTACGTTTTTTTAGGGATGGTTAACGAGAGAGAGAGAGAGAGAGACAGAGACAGAGAGACAGAGACAGAGACAGAGAGAGAGACAGAGAGAGACAGAGAGAGAGAGATTTATCTCGTTTGGAATGACCCTTCTGGTATGCAAATAGCGCACTGCAGACAGACAACTATTTCCCCGGGGCACTTTGAAGGATCCTAAGGTCCCTTGACTCCAAAAGCCTGGAATCGAGTAGGTTCTGCATCATCTCTTTGCAGAAGTGGCGCTCTCGTTGGTGGTCACGCGGGTTTCTCTCCGGGTTCTTTGGCCCAACTCGGGGCTGCTGTGGACCAGTCTCCACCTGCCATGCCCTCTTTCAGCCTTGACATGAAGGGCGCCTTGTTCCTGAACTTTCCAGGGGCCATGAATTTGGGGTGGCGGGGTCTGGGAGAGTTTCAAGACTTAGTGGAGACCGACCAAAATCTAAGAGGAGAAATCCATGGCGCAGACCAGGAGGCAGAGCTAAGAGCTGCCTCAAGGGGGAAATCTCAAGGATGGATGGGATGGACCGGGAGGTGGGGGGAATGGTGAAATTTCTCCGAGGAATTTCGAATTTTCTAAGCCTAGACTCAGAAGTACTTGTTACGTAAACTTATTAGAGCAGTGATGGCTCCTAGCGTTCTTGTTTCACCCAGGAGCCAGATCACCCCCTAGAGCCCCACTTTTGACATTTCCTAGCTTGAGGCAATATTTCTTCTGTAAAATGCATATGAGAATCATGGTGAGGCCCGGCACGGTGGCTCTTGCCTGTAAGCTTCAGCCTATGAAGCGGCCGGGGCTAGGGATCGCGGTTCGAGTCCCACCTGGGGGCTGAGACCTAGTTTCAAAAAATAGCTGGGCGTGGTGGCGCGCGCCTGTAATCCCAGCTACCTGGGGAGCTGAGGCTGGGGATTGCTTGAGTCTGTGGTACCCCGGGCAACGATTCCACGGGCAAAAATAGCGAGACCTAGTCAAAAAAAAAAAAAAAATCATGGTGGTGATGATGGAAGGGCTATAAAGGGGTGGTACAATTCATTGGGATTTTGCATAAAGTTGCCCTCAGGTTGCTGAGCCTGTGCTTTCCCATGCGTGCCCAGGAGAGGACGCGCGGTCTTCAAATCCTGTCGTAGCCTCGTCTCCAGTGGAGCCCAGGCAAACTTCTTGGAGGAGAGCTCTCAAAATACCATGTCCAACTTGTGCTGAGAATCTTTGCCCTCCGAGCCTGTTCAAAGGCCAGCAGAGGTTTACAAAGATGCTGAGACAAGATGCTCCGCGAGTCTCATCAAAGCACAAGCTTAAGTGTATTTTCGCATTATGGATGCGTTCCTTTGCGTGTGAGGAAGGGCTCGGCGAGGTGGGATCTGGGAATCTTCTCTGAGTTGCTTGCAAGCCTCCGGGCCTCGGATATGCAGTTGGTGGTAAGAGTAGGATAACCGTCTGCCCTCCACCCTCCCTTCGCCTTCGCCGGCCAGCTACGCTCGCAGGGCGGCTGGACTCCTTCAGTATCGTAGTCCAAGAGCATGTGTTTCAGTTCTCCGGGACTTTGGTAACTTTCCATAATGCATCCGCAAAAGATGCCAGACACCACGCAGGCTAACGGCGGTTTTCGAGGAAGCAGTAAGAGCTGCGAATGAAGCAGAAATAAAGATCTCATGTCCCTGCCTCGACTTTCCCCACTAAAAGAGTGATAATGGTTCCAAGTCATAGTAAGAGGCATCATGACACTAGCACTTGTGGAAAAACCTGGCGCACGGTGGGGTCGTGGTCCTGTTCACTGCGTTCCGGCGAAATAAAAGCCCGGAGCACCAAGTTCTGGAACCACTTGGGAGGAAAGGCGGTGGTTGGAAGGGTATGTTTCCTGAAATATAAATAAATCAATTTTTAATCAAGATTGTAGCGCCAATAAGAAAAAAATATTAGAGCGTCGGAAGTGTTGGGTGCAGGTATGTGACAAGCAATCGGCCACAATTTAATCCGAGAGAAGGAAAAACAGTGTATCCCACTCTCATTCACTAAAGGGTGGACAAGAGGGTCATCAAAATCTTTAGGGGGGACGGTCCATTCGTGGGCCCCATGGTGTAATGGTTAGCACTCTGGACTCTGAATCCAGCGATCCGAGTTCAAGTCTCGGTGGGACCTTTGTAGGATTTTGTCTTTCACTCTATTATACCCATCTCCGTTCTGCACCATTCTCTTCCCCAATTTTATTCTTGCTATTTCTCCACTCGCTGAATCCAAAGAGCAGCTTGCTACATGTGCACCATTTGTTTCCTGAGGGGACTGAAAAGGTGCCTTCCCAAAAGGAAAGGGACGAGAGAAGGCACTCAAGCCTTGTCGGAACTAGAAATCTCTGGGAAGTATCCTGAGCAGACTGGAGAGAAGGTGGCGGGTGAGAAGAGAAAAGAAATTCAGTCATGGTTCTAGACCTAGAAAAGTCGGGACAGAAACTTAGGAAAGGGTTTATTTAGCCATGGACGGTGAGTCTGAGAAAGTGGACTGTCGCCGAGGCTGTAAGAACTCTGTCCACAACCAAGACCACAAAGCGCTCGAAACCCAAATCCAGAAATCCGGTACCGGGGACGTGCAACCTTCCGAGTTCGCACGAGCAGCTTTACTTGTTCAGGGAAGCAGGGAAGTGTGAGGATCCACAGACTTCCTGGGGAAGGGGTTCACTCCCAGTCACCCGAGGACCTAGCGGCGAGCCCCGGGCCCTGGCTGCGCTCGGGGCTGCTCACCTCCGCGGCCCAGGGTTGCCGCAGGTGCGGGGCCCCGCGGGCGCGCCATGGGCAAGTGAAGTGGCCGGGGGAATTGCTGGGGCAGTCTGGTTTCAGAGAGAAGCCTGGATGGAGGAAGGCGCCGGCGAAGCGAGGAGAAAGGAAACGCGGACGAGGGGAAAAACAAACAAACAAACGAACGAACAAACAAACAAAAACATGCTAAGCGCCGAAGGAGATAGGAGGAAGCCAGCGCGCGGTGCTGGGAAAGGGCGACCACGACACTTACTGGGCGACAGTAAAGCTCGTAATATGTGTCTTAGCCGTCACGCGTCCGTTCTTGAGGGATGCGAACGGCCTTTCCTTTTTGCCCCTTCCCTGGCGAGTCCTGCTGCTCGATTACTTTTTGTATAACATCTGCTGTAAAGCTAGGGTGAAAATACTCGGTGCTGACTAGAAAGACGACCGGAAACAGCGGGGTCTTCAAAGTCGATTTCCAGAGGAGTTGACAAATTCCTCCTCAACCTTCAACGGCAACATTACAGTTTTAAAGGAAGGGCCCTCAGATCACGGGAAATCCATCTTTTAATTGTAAACACTTATTCAAACTCGTGAGGAAATGATTCTCCCTGACTTGTCAAAGAAAATAGATATCCATATTTTCTAAGATTATATACATTTTGTGACCGCACGTCTCCTGCTCGCTTTTATTTTCACTGCTACCCTTGATTTCTTACATTAGAGAAACTTAATGGAAATGTATTGAAAATTCTACTTTAGATAAAGCATGCTGCATAATCATAAAAACAACTTTTGTAAGCCCTTCGTTCATTCAAAGCCACAAACGAATGGACTTTTTGCTGTTAATTTCCTCCAGAATGTCTTAGTTTCGTCCCTGGTGACAATTCTTGACGGGGAAAACATTCTCAGTCTTTCATTAAAAGACGTAATTCCAAAGTATTTTCATATACAATACACCACTCCTCAAAGTGATCTATTTAAATCTTGTAGTGTGTCCTACTGCTAAATACGAAGGTAAATCAGAACGCTTACAGATTTATGGTTACTGGAAGTTACTAAAACTTAGACTTCAATTTATGTAAGTATTTGTTGTTACCTTTTGTGTGATTTACTCAGAGTAATAGACATTATTACGTTGAGCATCGACTTAACAATAATAGCTGAAAATACTGTAACGGGTGTGTTTGCAAGAGACTGCTGATTCTCCCAAACGTTTCCATGGTAAAACCTCAATAAGAAAGTCTGAAAGGTTTAAATTGAAACCTGAGGAATGAACAAAGGCAGGTGACACGACAGATACTATAAAGTGTCGCGGACAGGAAATGAGTGTGGAGATTGAGACGAATACCAAGTACTTCGTCCTGACTGGAAGGCAAATGTGAGGAGTGAGGATGGCAGTTGAGGGTGGAAACGCAGGGGAATTTAGGTAAGATTATCCGAGTGTGAAAGGTGGCTGTCGGAAAGAGGTGTCAATATTCTTTAAGGTGACAGCAATCTGAAAAACATCTATTACCAGCATCAAAATGCAAAGTTTCATAAAAAGTTTTAAAGAAATGCCTAGAGGTTGTCTACATGGGGCGGGGTGGCCGAGTGGTTAAGGCGATGGACTGCTAATCCATTGTGCTCTGCACGCATGGGTTCGAATCCCATCCTCTTCGATTGATGCCTTTCATCCTCTCCCAGGAGGCACCAGGGATTGGTTTTCTGCTCCGCCCTCTTTGGGTTGCCCGAAGCAAAGTTTCCTTGTTCCACTTGTCCTCCTTTCATTTTTTCTCCTTGTCTTGGGTCTCGTCGTTACATTTCCTCCTTTTTACCTGTCTGGACCTCTACTCTTAGAGCGCGATTTACTGCTAATTCCTTTATCTTTAGAGCAACCAGAGTACAGATGTCCTGGATCTCAACCTTCAACCTGGGCGACTCTTGACCCAGGTTCCCCCTTGCTCAGTCCCCCACTTCCTTCACAGCTTGGCTCAAATTGACAAGCCAGAGCAGGCCAGGCTTTGGTCAGACCCTGCCTACACGCTCCTCTGAAGAACTCACCATTTATATATCACCGTCTTCATTTCTCAGATCAGAGTAATTATGGTTTTGTTTGTTTGTTTATTGTTACAATAAAGTGTTTTGGAATCTGCTTTCTCGGATTTACTTCAAACGGTGATTTGATGATTGGAGAATAAAAGAAAGAACACTGACAAAACATTGCCAATTATTTGAGTTGATTCATGGGAGCTTGAGTGATTATTACACTGTTTTTTTTTTTACACTTCCAAATTTCTGTCATATGCTTGAAAGATTTCCCCCCCTCACACTTGCCCACCTTTTCTACTGCTACACTTTTAAAATGCTTATATTTAGTTTGCATTCACTAATGGCTAGTCAGTTTAGAAGCCTTCATATTTTTGTTGGATAGTGCCTCTCCCGAGTTTTATATGTTCTTTCCTATTTTTCTATTGCGTGGCATGCTTTTCGCTTCTTGATGCAGTGAATTTTTTTAGATGCTGAAAAATATTTCTCCCGGAGTTTCACAAAAATCTTTAGTTTTGTTTGGGAGATATATATATATATAT
>PVHY01017899.1:5131-24185 GCA_004024945.1 Uropsilus gracilis
AAAAAAAAAAAAAAAAAAAAAAAAAAAAAAAAAAAAAAAAAAAAAAAAAAAAAAAAAAAAAAAAAAAAAAATTCCCCAACAAATTTTTGCTAGTACATAGAAATAAAATAAGTTTTTTAAATTTTGAAGAAAAAAAAAGAGAATGACTCATTCTTGAGGGGAAGTTAAATAAGGATGAGAAAGGCCGCTCAGCCACGCATGGTGGCACATGCCTGTAAGTGGCAGCCTAGGAAGCTGCGGCTGAGGCCAGGGATTGCGGTTCATGTCCCACCGGGGCACCTAGAGAGACCTAGTCCCAAAAAAATAGCTGGCTATGGTGGCATGTGCCTGTAATCCCAGCTACCTGGGAAACTGAGGCAGAGGATTGCTTGAGTCCGTGGCACCCCAGTCAACTTGAGCCTGCAGTTCCACAGGCAACAATGCGAGACCTAGTCTCAAACAAAAAAGAAAGAACGAAAGGCCACTCATCAGGGAAGTTTGAGATGAAATAAAAGGAATTTTTCAAATAAGACATAAATTTCTATCAAAACCAATAGCTTCTTATTTATTTGCATAGACTATGAGAATATTTTGTTACTTCCAGCTATGGCTTTGCAAAACATTTTAAAAAGTAAAATTAGAAGCTAGTAGCATATGGGGCTCTAATGCCTTGACCTGGAAATCAATATCCCCTCCCAGACAATAAAGAATAATGTAGTGAGCACAGAATCAGATTGTTTGGCTTCAAATTCTATTCCATCATTTCTCTAGCACAAGAACCTTGAATAAGTTATTTAATTTCTTTTATCATTTTCTAATCAGCAAAATAGGAGTAATTTTAATAGAATCTACTAAATCAGACAATTCATTAAAATCCATAAAAAATGAAGCATCAATATCCAGTAAATGATAATACAGACTCTGACCCCCCCACCCCAATTTCTGAATTAAACAATACAGAAAATCTTATGTGAAGGAGATATATTTTGAAACAAAACAGATAATGTTAATCTGAGAAAGCCCACTGTATTCATCAAAGCAAATGTGCTTTCATCTATGCACAAAAAGCAAACATTCTACTTCATTCACACATTCAATTTTCAACAAATATTTATTGAGCAACTACATGAACCAAATGCTATGCCATGTGTTTGGCACCTGGAAAACAAGGAAAAACAAAAAGACAGATCCCTGTCCTTGTGGAACTCAAATTCTAGCAAAAGGAAGAGGACAATGAAAAATGAACATAATACATAAATGAGGGCTGGGCACAATGGCTCATGCCTGTAAGCTTCAGCCTATGAAGGCGCCGGGGCTAGGAATTGTGGTTGGAGTCCTGCTTGGGACCTGTAGGGAGACCTAGTTCCAAAAAAAATAGCTGGGCGTGGTGGCGCACGCCTATAATCCCAGCTACCTGGGAAGCTGAGACTGGGGATTGTGTGAGTCTGTGGTACTTCAGGCAACAAAAGCCTGCGGTTCCACAGGCAAAAAAATAGCAAGACCTAGTCTCAAAAAAAAAAAAAAAGATAATAATAATACATAAATGAGCACTTTTAGAATATGTTGCAAGATGTAAAATGTTATTTTAAAAATGTCAGCAGAGTAAAGGGAACTGTGAGTGGGGGACAAGAAGTTGAGAAGAATGGAGTGGGAACAAAAGAGGTTGTCCTTTTAAATAGGTTCATCAAAACAGAACTTACAGAGGCTTAACAGTCAACAAAATACTGGAAAGGGAGAGAGTGACATCTGGGGTTATATTAGTGTTCTAAATTGGCCAAACTGTCCCCCCTCCCCACCCCCAGACTGGGTTGCTTAAACAACAGAATTTAATTTCTCACGTATCTAAAGGCTAGATGCCTGAGATCTAAAGGCAGCATGGGTATCTTCAGGGGCCTCTTTCCTTTGCTTCTTTTGGAGGACCATCTTCTTCCTTTGCCTGGATGTAGTCTTCCCACTATGCACATTCATGTCCAATTTTCTTTAGAAGGACACCAGCCATGCTGGATTAAGGCCCATTTTAATGACTCCATCTTAACATAATCACCACTTTGAAGACTTTATCTCCAAATATAGCTGTAATCTGAGAAACAGGAGATAGGACTTCATCATATAAATTTAAGGGTGGGAGTAGCACACAATTTAGTCCATAACAGGGATATTCCTCATAAAGGAAACAAATAGAACAGAGACCTGAAAATGAGAACCTATTCCTCATATTTGAGGACCAGCAGATGCCAGTGTGGAGCTGAGTGAGATTGCACAAGAAGCAGATTTTGTTGGACCTTTAGACCAGATTTCAGTAGGCTGGTGAAATATTCACCTTACATTTTGAGTCACTGGCTACTCTGTTCAGATTAAGCCATCAGGAACAAGATGAGAAGAGACATCATGTAAGAACCTCCTTGATGATCCAGGAGAGAGAGGATATCTGATAGCAGAGGCAGAGCAGAGGGGATGGTGAGAGATGAAGAATGTCAAATGTCAAAAAAATTTTTGACATTTCTATATTCATCAAGGAAACAGTTGTGTGTCTGCTATTTTCCAAGTCTTGATTTCTAATGGAGAAAAAAATGGCCAAAAATGCAAGTTGGTAAGTCTCAGAGTAAAAATGATGGCCACGGAAAAATAGAGAAGCTGGGAATATTTTTTCATAGAAAAGAAAGAGAAGGAAGGGCTTACAAAAAATAGTGAAATGTGAATTTATTAAAGAATGGGGGTAATTTCATTTGAGATCAATTCAAATATTAAGAGATTTGTTTGTAAAGCAAGGAAAGGTATCGTCCTTTCCAGAAGGTTTTGTACCATCCACTTCCTCTTACCTTTCATTTTCTCTTTTTTTTCCCATTTAAAACAACTTGACATTTTCCTTTTTGTACATCCAGAGACATATGGTTGCAGCAGGTGGGCCATTTCCAAAGCACGGAAAGGGGAGAGATGAAGTAAAACAAAGGGCAAGACATGGTAGAAAAAACTGGATAAAGAGAGAGGAAGTATGAGATACTTGATGAGGGACACCAACAAGCAAAATTGAGGCAACCTCCAAGATTGGGACACAAAAATCACTACATTTAGTGAGGAACTATAAGGAAAGCGGTTTAACTGTTATAATTAGGGCAAACAACTACCACACTTCAAATGTCAGAGTATATTAGTTCCTTAGGGTTGATAGAACAAAATGTCACAGGTTGTGTGAAATTAACAGAAATTTATTTTTCCTGCAGTTCTGGAGGCTATGTGTCTAAATTCAAGGAATTGGCAAGATTAGTCCTTTTGAGGCCTCTCTCCTTGGACTCTGAATGACTGTCTTCAGGGTGTCATCATAGGGTTGTTCCTCTATATGTTCATATACGTGTTCTCAGTCAGTGTGTCCTATTTCTTATAAAAACACTAGTCAGATTGAGTTAGGGTTCATCCTCTGGCTCTCACTTAGACTTAATTGTTCTTTTAAAGAATGGATTTCAAATACAGTAACATTAAATAATATTGGAAGTTAGGACTTCAACTTATCAGTTGGAGTGAGGTAGAGAGTACAATTCAACCCATAGCAGCACGTAATCAATTGTATTTCATTAAAAAAAAAAAAATTTCACCACCTGTGGTTGAGTGGTTAAAGTGTTGGACTTGTAAAAATTTCACCTCATCCTTGAGTCCATGTTGGAGTTTAACTTATAACTTTGAAGAGATTGCAAATTTCTTAATGGAAAAATACCTCAGTCTTTAACAGAATTTCAACAAAGAAAGTGTAAACATTATTCGAACCCACAGCTTCTTCAATGTTAGGAAACAAAAATTTGGATAGCAAAGTGAACCTTCTGACATACATTACAATCATCGACTTTTCCAAGTAAAGTAGTTATGTTAATTATTGTTCTCTTGTTGTTCTCTAAACAAAACAAAGATACAGGATCTAATTTAACCCAGCAATACTGTCTATAAATATGTGTGTAAATCATAGGAAGTTAAATGTATAATTCCTATCATGATGCAGTGTGTTCATTTGGCTTTCATGTATCACATTCTTTCAAGATAAAATTTTTTTTTAAATAAAATTGAATTTTTTACATTTTTTCATTTTGCTATTTCTCATGATATTTTCTCATAATAATTATTGCCCATGTTAAGTAGTGGGTGATAAAGGTGATATTATAAATATTAAATATTTTAAAAGGATTTTTAATTATATAGTAAGCTCAAAGTGAAACCATTTAAGACTTTTAAAACATATTCCTTATAGTAGCTCACTGTATCACGTTGGAGCTATACTTTGGGTTAAGGTCTGAGAAATAAGCCTCAAAGCATTTATTACATTTTCTAAAAAATGGGAATGTCTATTTGAATATCATATTTTCTAAAAATAATTTCAAGTGCAAGTAAATATTTATCTTTCCAAATGATGTTAGTTTCTTTCACTCTATTCATCTTGTTGAAGAAAATATGGATCACTGAAGATAAAGTAAAACCTACCACTTTAACTTCACAGCTGTTGAGATTTCAGTATAAAATTTGTTCTGTACTTCTGCTTCAACATTTGCTTATAAATCTGTTTAGGAAATGGTTGCGATCATGTATTAATGTCATGATGGGCAATGCTGTCAGTCAATTAGATTGCCCTATTTTTTCTAGTCAGTTTTTCAAGTTGTCCATTTTAAATAAATAAGCTGTTAAATTATTTCACATAATTTAAAAATAGCATGTCATTACCATCAACCACCAAGTAGAATGATTTCATTTTATATCCTTTCTCTGTTTGCTTAACAATGAAACGATTCTGTGATCATTTTGACCTTTTGCCAGATAATTGTCAATTAAACATGATAAATGATTATGATCTGAAATATTTTTAATTAATGGTTAAAAAACTGTCCATTTCAGACAAATTCAGAACCACTTGCTTTCTATAAATTATTAAGGATACTATGTATTTCAGCTTTTCAACATATAGCCATCAAATGCTTCCTATGTATCAGGAACTGTCATCATGTTTATTTTCCTAAACTAAATAAACCAAATGAATGATGTAGTATGTTCTAAGGTATTAAGTGCTATGGAAAAAAATTAAAACTAGGAAAGGGAATTGAGAATAAGTTTGTGAGAGTTAAGGGGATACAACTTTAAAATGGATGGTCACAATAGATGATATCTAAGCAAAAACTTGAAGGGGGTGAGGAAATGAAGCACGTATATGTCTGAAGGATGTACGGGTGACCTATCACCTCAACTTGACTGGGTCTTCAAGGTTTCCCAGGATATATCTGGTACCAATTCACACAAACCTAGGACAAACCATACCTAAGACAAAGCAGGACAGTTGATCATCTGAGGAGCGTTCCAGATCAAGGAAACAATAGAAAGACCCAAGAGGAGAGTATGTATGAGCTAGTGAAGCAGTCAGTGCAACTAGAGAGGAATGAAATGAGGAAGCAAATGGATCATGCATGGGACCACCACCCAAACTCTCTCCTCAGGCCTGACAGCTGCAGTAGACTTGTGGTGTTTCTTTCTACAGTGTCTAGTGGTTTACCAAGAACTGCCTCCCTCAAGATTGCAACCCTTTTAGAGAATAACCCACACTTGGCTGACATGGAAATACAGTCCCAACTTGGCCCACCTCAACTTAAACAGGCCTCATTGTAACCAACTTCAGTTCAGCCTTTACGTCTGCTTCAGTTCTTTATAGGTATAATTCCTAGAAGCATTCCCCAATCAAATTTTCAGATGAAACTCTTCCTCCTAGTATCTGTGTAGAGGGACCCCAAAGTAATATATGCCTCAAAAGTAATTTTGAAAGAGATGGGGAACATTTGAAAAGGTTTTTAAAAAATGGAATTCTGAAGTAATGTCTTTTTTCTTAATTATCTATTTCCAATTATTTTTAAAGTTTGTCGTGATTGTTGTAAGGATGGAAGAATTGGGCTGTACTACAACTGGGAATTTTAGGTCTGCTATGTAGTTGGCATTTCCTCTGTATCTCAAAATGTAGGCAGTGGGTGGACCAACTCTAGCTGATGCAGAGAAAGTTGTTCCCCCAGAGGGGTTACAGCATACACTGAATTCCATTGTTACTGGGATTCTGGTTGTTGTTTTAAATAAAGTAGGAATATCAAAGAGCAACAAGAGAAAAAGAAGTCCTTGGCCTCAAGGACCTTATTCTACTCTTCCTTGAACCATTTTATTGAAAATGCTTAATAATAAAATGCATATTACAGCATATCTTGGGACCTTAATTTCTTATGGTATCAACATTTATAGGTAGTGATAAGGGATTTTAGTAAATATCAAATAAGAAAAAAAAACTAACTCCTTTCTAGTCATACACATCAACTTTAATATCCAAATACCCTGGACATTTATTAGCTGCATTTAATATGTCCAGAATTTTCATATTTCAGGCTTCACTGGAGAGACTCCAGGCATAGCATTGCCTCCAAATTCGTATTACTTAGCAAAACAGTGACAAGGAAAATATTAAGTAGTGTCAGCCCCATTCTTTATTAGAAGCATGAAAAGGTCCTTTATCCCTTAGCTCAAAATGTTTTTACAAACTCTTTGAGTGTAAAAGTTCCCCTGGCATGAGAGTTTTTCTGAGCATACATGAATTTTGTATATGATAAAAAAATTTTTTTCTAGAGATAAGTATGGTTAATTATGCTGAAATTTTAGTCTTAGCCGACTCACAGATGAAGAAAAATAAGAATCTCTTTGCTTGGTGAATTATTTATGAAGTTATGGACAGCACAGCAATTTGCAACTAAGCACATCTGATTTATTTTCTGACTCTGGAACTGATTCACATGTGAACTAGAGTGACAGTTTTAGAAGATGAGGTCCTGTGACATAATGAGGTTATAAAAGAAAATTAGATTTTGAATATTTTTCTCTACACAGATTTTAAATTTAAAAAGTGAACAGTGGTAGGACCCAACTTTTGATTCTCAGGTTCAGTGAACAGTTTCATAACCCCCCATAAATTCCTTAGTCCTTGATAGCTTTGGTTTCCCTATCAGTTAAATGGGGATGATACTTTTCTATCCATACCAGAACTGATTACATGAATTAATAGATGTGAGCATGATTTGAAATGAGTGCAAAGAACAAGGTATTATTTTTCATTCTTTAACTTTTAATAGAAATAAACTCCAAGCATTCTTTCCCCACAGTAGGATATAGTTTTGAAATTAACTAATGCAGTATGGATATAAAGTGCTTTAGCATTTTAGAAAACATTTTATATTACCATAAATTCAAATGCAAATATACATATAAGAAATATTAGCTAACAGACTCCTGTAAAATAGCACATTTTAGGTATTTAATCAATTTTCATTAAATGAATGAATAAGGCCAAAACAAGAACAAGGAATTAACACTACTAAATCATGGATGTTTTTAATGATTAAACTAGTCATACACACAAAATATTAACAGATTAACTGATTTTTAGAGTTAATATTTTACAAGCAGAAACCTGGACTCACTTGGAGACAAAACAAAATCAGATAATAGTAAAATTATCAAATAATAGTTCTCATAAAAAAGAATCAGAAGAATTACTAAACATTAGAGTCACATACTACCTTAGTAATGCAAGTAAATATAGTGAAATTTGTCATTTTTCTTCTGCTTCAGAAATTAAGTAACATTTCAAGGTTGTCCTTTCACCTATCCAAAATGAAATAGAACTCTCCCAATGTCCTTCAAAATATACTGCAATTTCCTTTTATACCTGGACGATTACCACACAGGTTTTACTTTATCTTGATTTTTAGGATACTAATTCAATACTATGCCTTCATTTTGTTGTCTCGAGTGTCTTAGGAATTACAAAATTATATGAGTTTCTTAACCTAATAATGACCTTTACTGTGTACTGAATTCTCATCTAAAAGCTTTATATGCTTTAGCTTAATCCTCTTAACAATCCTGCAAGGTAGATAGGAATTGTGTCCTCATTATATAAAGAACAAGAGGCAGAGAGAGGTTGATAATCTTGTGTAAAGTCGTGAGCTTATAAATAATAGTCAGGATTTTAGCCCAAGCAGGCTGGCTCAAGTCAGCAGTAAGCAACGTTTTATTGCTTCTATTCTAAAAGACTTTATTTTAATTGAGTGTTATTTTTCACTTGTTTGGAGACTTTCTCTATAGGCCTGGAAAAAGAATCACATCTTATCAAGTATACAATTGTAGACATTTATCACCAAGAATCCATATATATATATTTTATAAAGAACTAAAGAGTAAATATTTTAATTTTGTGGATCATTTGATCTCTGTCACGACAACTCAAAAATACTATTACAGCACAAAAACAGCCATAGACTATGAAAACAAATGAACATGAGCTTTTTCCCTTGAAACTTTATTTACAAAGCAGGTTGCAGACTGAACTTGGTCATGGACTAGGTTTTCTGACTCCAGTTCTATATCCTCATTCTTTTTCCATTCAAGGATTTACTTGTTCCTTGAATGATTTACTGTTCACAAGTGCAGCTTCCGTTTAGTAGGAAATGACTACTACTCTTGCCATGCAATTCAGGAGAAAAAGACTCCTCCTTTGTTTGTTTCTTATTCTGTGTCCTTTTCTTTGCCTTTATAACCCAATTTTCAGTCCTGAATTTAAGCCCCTGGGTACCAATTCCTCATTCTCTTCAGAAAAGACAACACATTTTGGTATTGATACTTCTATAAGAAGCACCGGATTTTGTAAGACATTTTATACCATTTGCGACCTTAAATATAAAAAAAGTCAGAAAACAATCAGTAAGCAAACATTAAAGTCATCAGTTAAAAAGTTGTGGAGGAAAAAGATACTTGACAGAACAGTGAACATGCTTCAGAAACTCAATCATTTTTGTTTTATTCTTGGTAATCACACATCCTACCAACACCCTATCTTTGGCTTACTATTGAGTAAGGAAGAACCCCTTACCTATCAGTATGACCCCAAAATGAATACACTTAATGATTAAAAAAGGAAATGTCCCTTCCCATGGGAGATCTAATGGACATCACCTTGATCAATTGATGAAATGTGGTCATCACTAATGTAATAAGCTGAAATTGTTTGCCCTTGTTTATAATGCAATGGAAAGAACATGACATTATATATTTTTGACCAAATGGTTTAAGCTGAATTTAATAATGAAGAAATAATTTAACAAGTTCAGATTATGGCATAGTCTATAAATAATTGAACCTGAGTGCTAGACAGAATAAAGAAACAAGCTGAAAGATACTCTGGATTATAGGAGGAAAGAGAACAACAAAATGCATTGAATGAAACTTGATTAAATATTATATCAAAAAAAAAAAAAAAGTCTAGGGGCCTGGCACGGTGGTTCGTGCCTGTAAGCTTCAGCTTATGAAGCGGCCGGGGCTAGGGATCGCGGTTCAAGTCCCGCCTGGGGCCAGTAGTGAGACCTAGTTCCAAAAAAACAGTGGCGCACGCCTGTCATCCCGCTACCTGGGAAGCTGAGGCTGGGGATTGCTTGAGTCTGTGGTACCCCGGGCAACGAGAGCCTGGGGTTCCACCGGCAAAAATAGCGAGACCTAGTCTCAAAAAAAAAAAAAGAAAGAAGAAAATTCTAAGGAACACAAATGACCAAAGAACACTACCATGTTCTTTCTTATTTATATTACTCCCCCTACTATCCTACCACTTCAGGTGAAAAGGATGATATAGAAGATAAAGAAAAAGTAGGTAACCCATAGTTCTTTTCCTTTTTATTTTTTATTATTTTTTTTTCCTTTTATTCCTTCCTTACTCATCAGTAAGCCAAAGATGCAATGTTGGTAGGATACGTGATGATTAAGAATAAAGCAAAAACAATTGAGCTGGAGTAGCATCTCTACTGCTCTGTTAAGAACAGAGTACATATGCATGTACACGAGTTTTATAATTACTGTGATTCAGAATACATTAAATATTCTACTTCTGTTGGAAACTGACATTGCATAACATAAAACTTACTGGTAAAATTTTTGCTCATCATTAGAATTTTTAATTTTTTTTACAATGACATTAAGTGTCAAATAAAAGCACCAAGCCAAGTTGAGAGACGTCATGAAAAAAAAGTTTTTTAATTTAGTGACTTTTTATGGCACTTTTTTTTTAACCCTTCATTTTTTAATATTTTCTGTGAACCCCACAAGTTATCTATTCGCCCCTCGGTATATATCTATGGAGAGAGAGAAATAGGAATAGAAAAGAAAGGAAGAGATGGCATACTTGTAAATGTTTCAACTCAGAAATTAAGAGACATAAACTTAATAGATGCCAGAAACATGACATATAAAATTTCATGTTTGGACATATAAAATGGAGACAAATTGCACTTAGGTTAGTGGGAAATAATGGAATAAAACTGTGAAGTTGTAACAGTGCAGAAAAGAGGTGAGCACAACTGCATTCCCCTGCCTGGAGTCTAGTTCCCATGCGGTCACCATCTTGCCCAAGAGAATGCCTGAAGGGGATACTAGAGTGTTAGAAGAGGAAAAGTCAAGGCCAAGGACAAAACACACAGAAGACACTTTCTCCTGCAAAGCCAGAATTCAAGCTTAAAAACAGCTCCTTTGAGGAAGAGAGAAAGGTCCAAAAGGAAAAGGGTAAAGTTGAAGGGGGCAAATACAGGAAAATTCCTGGAGAAAATGGAGATGTACAGAACACACCCAGAGAGCTCGCGGTGCTGGAGACATCGAGCAATTTAATAACTGTTAAATGTATAATACTTAACAGTTACACATTTAACTTTTTAAATGTGTGAGTTTGATAACTGTGTCTCTGTGACTGTACGGTTTGAAATATTATTTTTATCAAGTTTTATAAATATGAACAAATTTATTTTACTTTTTGTTTTAAGCTATGTTGTTAGCACATTGAACATCTTGGTCTTGTTTTTCTGAGGAGGCCATATGTCACTAGAAGAATGACTCCAAAGCTGGGGACATGTGCGGGGGGTTAACATTTGCCTTTAGTTTTAAGAGCTTTCTTGGTCTCCAAGAGGAGGGATTCCTTGATGTTGACATACATTAACCACCGTGGAATAGATATTTTTTGGGGGGAAACTAAATTTGTTTTCATAGTCTCTTCTCTTGCTCTGCCTTCAACAGATTTTCCAATATCCAGTGAGACCTGTTGAGACCTGATTTTTTTTTTTTTAAAGATAAACAGTGACTATTATACCAGGCAATCTGGATCTTCCATGTCACCACTGAGATGGCATACCTCAAAAGAGCAATGGTTCCATTTTTAGATTGTGGATCTTCAGATTAATAATTCTGCCATTTTCTCTTTATGTCCTCAGTCAGGATCAACTTGAGAAAGGTTGTTAAACCTCATGCTAAAAGTGAAATGTCTCTTCACAGCATCGAATGAAGACTTTGTTGAGTTTTAGAGTGGCTTTCTGATTTTGTTAGTCCATTAGAGAAAGGAGTTAGAAAGTTGTTGTGTACTGTTAATGATTGTTTGCCTATATCTTATCTAAAGATATATGCTGTTTTTGCTTTGGCAGCACATATACTAAAATACCATGATTGCTTATGAAAAGCATGTTTAAAAAAGTTTAGGTTGGGGGGAAATACTTGAAACGTGTTGAGCTTGAGATAAGGGAATTTTCAAGTAGAAATTTCTAAATAAAATAGCTGGATGTGTATGTGTGGTGCTTCTAAATGAGATTAAAGTAGAGATGAGATGGCAGTTTTAGTATGATTGTAAAAAACTAATAAATGTTATAGTAGGAATAGAAATAGGATGCATGTAAGAATAGACTTAAAAGTAAACATGCATCATTTATATGAAAGAAGCAAAAAGGCGCTACTGAAGGAGACAAAAGATTTGAATAAATCAAAAACATGTTCTTGGATTGGAAACTCAGCATTCCTAAAGATGTATAAATCTAAATGAATCTGTAAATTTAACTTGATCCCAATCAACAGAACATTAAGGATGCTTCAAATTTAGAACTAGACAAACATTCTAAAATGCAGATGAAATAATATGAAAGAATAGTAAGAAAGCTTCCAAAGAGAAATAAAAGAGACTAATTCAAATAGGTTGGAACATGTTCATGGAATGTCCAGAAATAGACCACAAATATGTAAGGACATAATTTAAATGGCATTTCAAATTGAGGAGGAAAGTTGTATTATCCAAAAAAAGGTGTTGCAGTGAGTGGATAGCAATTAGGGAAAAATTTGGATTCCTACTTTACATTTTGCATGTAAATTAAGTCCAGCTATGTCAGAGTTCTAGACATAAAAAATAAAGCAATGAAGTATAAGAATAAAGCATAGGAAAGTTTTATTATAAATGCTATCAACATGGAAAGGCTTTCTAGCTATGTTACAAAACTCAGGAGTCATGAAAAAAATGACTGGCAAATTGGTCTACATAATAGTTAGAGAAATTCTATTGGGAATGAAAACACAACAAAGCCTCCCTATCTTAACTAAGATTGAGGAATTATATATATAACATGTTGGGAACAAATTCCTATAAATTATTGTTATTTATTTATTTATTTTTACGCCACCATGCTCAGCTTCCTATAAACTATTAAGAAAATCATTATTTTACTTGTAAAATAGGGGGGAAGGCGACAAGGCTATAACAGACGTTTACTCTTTAAAAAAAAAAAACACAGATTGGTTTTTGTTTGTTTGTTTTTTTGGTTTTTTTTTTGAGACTAGGTTTCACTATTTTTCTCCGTGGATTTTTGACCGTGAAACCGCACACAGGCTCACGTTGCCCAGGGTACCACAGACTCAAGTAATCCCCAGCCTCAGCTTCCCAGGTAGCTGGAATTACAGATGCGTACCACCACGCCCAGCTATTTTTTTGGGACTAGGTGTGCTACGGGCCCCCTGCCAGACTCGAACCGCTATCCCTGGCCCTGTCCACGGCTTCCTAGGCTGCCACCTACAGACATGCGCCACCATGCCTGGCCCCACAGATTGCTCTTAAATGGGCACAAAGGACTCTAATCCTCACCTAACTATAAACTACATTGAGATTTCATCTTTAACCTGTTAGGCTAGCAAAAAAGAAAAAAGAAAAAAATTATCTCGTACATTTGTTGGAAATGCTGTAAATTGGCAAAACCACAAGGAAAGACAGTTTTAGAATAATCAGAGTAACAAATGCAAATAATTTTAAATGTACGTACTTTTATAAGTACATAAGTTAGATTTGGTGCAAACCAACTGTTTAGCATGAGAGGGCAGGTTTTAGAAGTCACAGTAGTTTCAAATAATGAAATACATGCTGTTTCATGTATACCAGTAGGAAACTCTATCCAACATCTATTTTTGTTTTTTTGAGACTAGGTCTTGCTATTTCTGCCTGTGGAACTGCAGGCTCACGTTGCCCGGGGTACCACGAATTCAAGCAATCCCCAGCCTCAGCTTCCCAGGTAGCTGGGATGACAGGCGCGCGCCACCACGCCCAGCTGTTTTTTTGGAACTAGGTCTCACTACGTGCCCCAGCAAGACTCGAACCGCGATCCCTAGCTCCAGCCGCTTCATAGACTGAAGCTTTACAGGCACGAGCCACCGAGCCCGGCCCCCAACACCTATTTTTAATGTGTAGAATGGTGTGCATTGCATACTAATATTTGTGTGGGGAAAGTTACACACACCACATACAAGGACTCACATATTTGTAAATACATAGAATATTCTTAGAAGGCTTCACAGCGACATTTGTAGTAGTTGCCTTCTACAAGAGGAATCAGATAGCTGAGGGCAACAGGTAAGAAGATTTATTTTTCACTGTATATTATTTTCTACTTCTGACTTTCTTAATTTTGTATATTGAAGTAACATTACATTAGACCATTATATAAGCTTCAGGTGTAAATCGTTGCGATTCAACATATGTATATGCTACTTTAAGCTCTCCAAAACTACACAGATTAAAAGAGTTGATATTTTAAAACATTAAATTTTTTGGTGTAGATTAGATCTCTGCGTGTAAAGACATAGACAAAAGAAGAAAAAAGACCATGACATAGAGTCCCTATTTGAAGGGAAAAAAAATGATTTTTTAAAATTTATTTTTTTAAATAATTTATTCATATATTATTATATGATTAATTACTAATAATTAATAATGATTATTATTAATTATTTTACATCTTTGTATTCCCCAGGACTCACCCACCTCCACTCCTCCCTGACTGCTTTCCACATCCCTCCTCCCAAGCTGTGTTCTTTAATTTGGTTGTTAGCTTGTGTTGACTTTTCCTCCTGGCATTTTGTTTGTTTTTCCTATGCCCCATGTATTAGTGAAACCATTTGGTTTCTGTCTTTTTCTTTCTGACTTGTTTCTGCTAATATGATTTCTTCTAGGTACATTCATGTTCTCTCAAATTCATCAAATTTGTCACTTTTAATTGATGAGTAATAGTCTATTTCATATATATATCACATCTTTTTCATCCATTCATCTGTTTTGGGACATTTGGGTTGTTTCCATATTCTTGCAATTATAAATAGTGCTGCAATAAACATCCAAGTACAGGTGTCCCTTTGTATAAGTATTGAGATCTCCTTTGGGTAGATTGCCAGAAGAGCGATTGCTGGGTCAAATTGTTGTTTCATTTCCATTAGTTTGAGGGTCCTCCGTACTGCTTTCCATAGTGGCTAGACCAGTTTACATTCCTACCAGCAGTGTAGGAGTGTTCCATAAGAGAAAGAAATATTATCTAGGTTACACAGAGAAGTGAATTGAGAAATGGGTAAAAGGACAAAAATGTCATAGACACTAAAAGAGAAATCTTCAAGAAAGAAATCAAGAATTACAAATGGAAAAACAAATACATTTAACTATAAAATAATTATAAAAGTTTGTATATCAGTATACAACAATATGAAAGTGATTAATTTAATATATGAAGAACTACCACAAATCAAGAAGGAAACAAGTCTGTACAAAAATGATCAACAAGCATGAAGGAGTAATTCACTAAATAAGAAAATGCAGTTTTAGTAAGTGTATTAATTTGTAGTTCAAGGAATGCAAGCTAAAAGAAGAAATCTTATACATTTGGGAAAGAAGAAAAGAAAGAAAAAAGTTAATGCAATTCTCAGTGTTAATGGAGCAGCAATTCTGACAGTGTTTTTCAAGAATATTTGTCAATACATATCAGGAGTCTTTATAATTGGCCATATATTTACACCATGATTTCACTTCCAGGGATTTCTACTAAGGAAATTATCAAAGTGATGTAATGTTATATATAAAATGTTCATTTCAATATTATATCCGAATGCAAAATGGAAGTCAATCTTAGTATTTATCAGTAGGTATAAATAAAGTGTAAATCATAGGAAAAATACTGCACAGTCATTGTGATTATATATTCAAAGAATGTCTCAGTATGTGTTCAGCATATATGGTTAAATGCTAACAGCAGGATAAAACAGTCTGCCTAGTCTATGAAGCAATTTTCTAAAAATGTGCATATCTACATAGCTCAGGCTTTATAAATGTTCTGTAATTTCTATAATATAAGATCACTGATGACTTTTATTGCTTTTCAAATCATCTGTGAGAAAAACGATGTATTTTATTATAAGAAAAATGTTAAATGTTATGTTATATATATGCATATATGTGTATGTATATATTTACACATATATGTGTATTACACATATGTGTGTATTATAATATATAAATATATATTATATATATATAATACACACACAACAACAACAAAAGAGGGGTGAAACGAAATACATGCTAATCAATCAGAGCAAACCCATCTCTTGGCTTACCCCGTCACACCACATTAGGCATATCCAAGAATATTTTAAAACCTGCTCCTCTCCTAACATGACAGTCGGTCACTCAGTTTACCATCTCTCACTCCTGCCTGTGCCCTTCTAGTTCAGGACTTCATCCTCTCAAAACTGAAAGTTTCATCAATGGTCTCCTTTCTCCAGCTTTATAGCTTTCCAACTCATTCTCCATCTTCCTGAAAAAGTGGTTTTTCTAAATTGCTAATACAGTAAGAAGATGGAGAAAAAAAGATGAGAATGCTTTAGCATGTTTTCAAGGGTTCATGAAAACTAATTCCAAATTCCTTTGAATGCATTCAAGGCATTCCACAATTTTCCTTTGCCTTTCATTCTGGCCTCAATATCCAGTTTGGGTCTTGAGGTTCAGGCATACTGAATTATTTGCAGTACCCTCAACAGACCTGGGAGCTTTATGCCTCTGTACCTTCGCCTTCTTTCACCTTCAATGATGGCACAGTCAGAGCCTATATACTTGGTCAACACGTACCCTGAAGGGAACCCAAGTGTTTTCTGTTTGGACTCCTCCAAATATAAAAGATGGTTTCCTCATTTGTGCATCTACTTTTTCCTGTATTTATTCATTTATATGTACATACATCTTCTTTGATATGTTGACTATAACCTACTTGAAATCAGAGAACTGTCTAATCTGTTTATTCACAGGGCCTAGTTTAGAAAGTAGTATAAAAAAGCTTATTAAACATTTGTTGATTAAAGAAAGAAGGGAATGAGTGGTTAGCAGTATCAAGTGCAATAAACAGAAAAGAAAGGAAGAAAGAAAATGCATTGAACATGATAAGTAGCTGTTGTTAATGTTGAAAGAACTGTCTCAGTTGACTAAGTGGGGAAGCACAAAGTAGTGAATGAATGGCGAACAAATAATCATTTCAAGTCTGGAGGATTTTTTTTCCTCCAAGAAATTTGTCACTGAATAGAAAGGGAAAAAGAAGATAATAGAATGAAAGTGTTCTTTGAATTTTGGTTTTTATAAATCAGTGGAAACATAAGTATGTTTTGTAGTCACAGAAGAAAATACCCGCAGGATAATTCCAAAATCACATGACAAGATTAGTTTTATAGGAAGATTTTATTCCCATTGTAAAACATGCACAAATTGTAAGTAGTTCCACTGTTTATATGTCACATTTATTGTTGTTAACTAGGATAAGGAATTTCTGTTGGTTCTGTTATTTTCCCCCATCTCCTCCCAAACTTCTCACAAAGGAAAATACTGGTTGGATCAGTCTAAGATTTAGGAGCAAGAAGTCAGGCTCAGATCAGTGTGGATGAAGCCCAAGGGTTTTGTCTTGAACTTGCAAACTTGGTGCTAGGCCTGGAAAGCAGGTAGGCTTTCTGCTTCTCTATTTCTAGTAATCTCATATGCCCTGCTAGTAGCATTATATCTATTTAGTTCTCTGTGATCTTTCATACTTTCCATCTGCTGATATTCTCTATTGCACATATATACATAAATATATTTTCAAATCTGTCCTCTAATTTTCCAATATTTTTATACAGTTGTGGTATGTACTTTTTAACTAGTCGACAGAGATTTTTTTACACTTTAATAATGATTTTTTAAAATTTCTGATACATTTATTTGGTTGCTTTGCAAATACACTAATCTTATAGGCTACCTTCTTATTGCTTTCTTTTATTTTGGCATTTCATAATAGTTGTCTAACTCTATAACGCCTATATCTGAAGCCTGTGGGAAATTAGATCTGATATTTGTTGTTTCTGATACTCTCGTGAATGTCCTTGTTTTGTTTCTCTTATAACCACAGATTATGAACTCATATCTACTAGTGATGATACTAATCTGTGAGCATCTGAAGGATTTTAGTGAAGGATATGTTCTTCCAAAAGCCTCGGATGTGTAAAGCCACATTCCCACAAAGTAGCCTGGTACTTCTGCCAGTCACTTGAGGCCTCACATCAGAGAGCAGCTCCTCACATGAGAGATGAGTTCCTCATCTCATCCCTTTGCTTCTCTGGTGCTAGCAGCCATTATCAGGTCTCTGCCTGCTGACTCCTAGCCCACAGCTTTGTTTTCTTTCCCATGTGTCCTGTGAACCCAAACATTGTAGGCTCATAATAGAAGGTGCTCTCTACTTTTTTTTCTTGTGAACACATTCCAACCAGGCTTTTCCCTTTCACCATTTCATCAAAACTGTCCTTTCTGAGGTTTCCAATAGGCTCTGCATGATTTCATAAACACAATGCCAGCTTCTAAGCCTTATCCAATTTGCTGTGACAGTTCATTTTATGTATCACCTCACTGAACTATTGTGCCCAGATAGTTGGTCAAACATTTCTCTAGATGTTTCTGTTAAAGTTATTTTTGGATGTAATACCATTTAAATTGGCATATATTGAGTAAAGGAGGTTGCCTTCCAAATGTGGGTAGGGTCTATTTATTTAAGGCTAAACAGAACAGAAGCCTGACATTTTCCTCAATAAGAATTCTATAGCGAAGGTCTTTGGACCTGAACTGCAATATCAACCTGTCCTGAGTTTCTAGTTTGCTTATCTTATCTAGTAGATTTTAGACTCATAAGTCTCTGTATTTGAACTAATTTCTTTTTTTTTAAATGTTATATTATTAGTTGGGCACGGAGAAACAGACACCAGGACTTGGCAAGAAATAGGTTTATTTGGGCCAGCCCTTAACTCAGCAGAAAAAACTCCCAAAGCCTGAGCACCTCTAGAAGGAAGCTAGGGGATTTATACCTTTCACATGTTCTGGTGTTCCAGGTAGGCCATGATTGGTGGCAGCACGTGGTCTGATGTGATAGAAGATAGAATGAGTAGCTGCAAACCTGAAAACTAAATCTAAGTAAGTCATGGGTTGTTTATCTAGATCTCTCAGGCACATATCTTAGGCCACCATGCTTCATTTTATGTATATGTATATATATGCATATCTGTGTGTATACACACATGCACACACGAACACACATATACCATGATTTCTGGGAACCTTGTCTAAATAGATTTGCCCTGCTAGTAGCATTTGCCAGAGACTGATCACTCCATTCTCTATGAAACGCTGCTTTTCTACAACCTGTCCCTTTATTGTTATTGTCTCAGTCTCTTAACTATTGCAGTATCCCAGAGCTGAGTCTTTAGACCTCTTCTCTATTCTTGCTCTCTCATGAGTCTCATTACATCTCCTGATTTTAACAACTATACACTGCTACATCATCAACAAATTTCCAACATACATTTCTGATAGGGGGTGCTGTGGTGACATTGAGGGACTGGAGCCCCAGCACGA
>PVHY01017900.1:0-30344 GCA_004024945.1 Uropsilus gracilis
GTGAGGGAACAGGGTGGGTAGGCTGTCAGGCACGTGAAGTCGCCGTCAGCCCCGCGGGACGGTGAGCGAGTTGGGACTTGGGGGAAAAAATGGGGGCAGACGTCAGCTCCCTGGGCGCCCGCCTCCCCGAGGCCCCTCCTGCATTCCTGGGCAGCGAAGCCCCTCGCTAAGACGGGGACTGATGTCATCCTGGGCTGCTCAGCCAGGGGACCGGGGCCCTGGTGGCTGCCTCCGGAAATGAGCTAGCTGCCTGCCGGCGGACAGGTTTGGAATCTCTGGGTGGAGGACTGCAAACCTGCATGGGTCAGGTGAGCAGAGCCCGGCTGTGGGCAGCTGTGCAGGGGGCCCCGGCAGGTGGTAGCCTGCCCTCCGGGCCCTTCCAGCTTGCGCCAGGGAGGAGGGGCCACCTACCTGAGGGAAAGTGAGGGCGAGGGTGCGGGGCCACCGCCTTTCGGTCGCCACCGCTTCCTCCCCCACCTCGCGGACCAACAGGAACGCCCAGGAGCAAGTGCAGTCAGTGCGGCAGCCTGGATTATCCAAGCTCCAGCCGCCGGCCGCCGAGTGAGCAGCCTGAGCGCCAGGAGCTGCACTGAGCTGCCCGGCATGTTTACGACCAGGGTGCGTGGACACCCGGCCGGACCCTGACCGCCTCCCCGGCGGAGCAAGGCAGCGGCTGCTGGCTCAGGGATGTTTATTTACTCTGGGTTTGGCTGAAGAAGGCTCCTGGGTTTTCTCTTCAAGCCAGCCCGGAGCTGCCATGAGCAGCAAGTGTTAGAGGAACGCGCAGAGGACCCGGGCCTTCACCGCTTCGCGCCTCCCTCTCCTGCCTCCCTGTCCTCCCGACCCCATGGATTACCTGGGAGACAAACTCACAGTGGCCCAAACCCACATGACCCAGTGGATGGGCACCGTGAGGAGGTCCTTCCAGGATGCCCTCAATCTGGTGACCACCACGGTGGGCCACGAGCGGACCAGCGGAGAGCCCGCCGGCCGGACCCCCTTCAAGCGCACCTCCTCCTTCCGCCACCTCGCTTCCCGGAGCCGGGAATCTTTCCGCCGCTTCTCTGTTCGCAGCCAACAGAGATTTTCTTCCCTGAGGAAAAGGCAGACGGACTCGGAGCCGCCAGATATTGTAAGCTTAATATGTTTTTTAAAATATTAAAGCAACAGTTCAGGCTCCTCCCCTCCAGTGCTCCAGGGCGGGGAGGAGGGGGCCCATAGATTCAGCGGGGGAAGTTGCCTCTCCTGGAATGATTATCAATCAGGCGCAATGGTTTCCGGTTCCCTGTGCCTGGAAACGAGGCCGGTGGTGGACAGTCCCTGCCGGGGGAGTCACTCTCTCCTGAAGTGGCCTGGAAATGCATACTGGATTCCGAGTCTGCGTGGACATGGCTTTCCATGTGTCGGGCTAACTTTGCCAGCTGATTTATCTGTAAGCGCTCACGCTCCAGCCTGTGACACAAATGCTCGCCCTCCCCTATTTTTAGGGAGGATTTGTTGGCACCTGCTTCATCTCCTCTCACCCTCCCGGGAGGACCGGGTGGCCATGTCATGTGCATGTTGAGTTGTAGCTTTTGTCTTTGGCACTGAACAAAATCCTGGGATCTTGTCTGATTCCCCCAGGAGACCCCAGGTCAGCAGGTTCTGCCCACTTTGTGCTTGGTGTGGGCAAAAAAATCTGAGGTTTGGTGTGAATTGGTTGGAATGGGAAGTTCTAGGCGGGATCCGTGAGTTCCACCACTTCTCACCCTGCTACCGTTATAGGGCTTGGGGCACCAGGGTAGAGTGACTTTAAGCCCTGACCTGCATTCTACTAGGGAGTGGTGCAGAATCAATATTTAGGATTTTAGTGATGAGTTGGAGAGGCGGGACTGCGCCCAGAGAGGGAAAGACACCTGCCTATGATAGCACAGCGAGTGAGTGGCAAAACCAGATCCCAAACCCTAGACTCTGACCCCCCACTTTGAGCTCTCTCTAGTCAAGATACAAGCAAAAGGACTTCAGACTCTCCTGATAACTTCAGGGAAGCCCCATGGCTGATACCAAAGAGAGGGTCTAGCCTTGTCACATGTAAGACTCCTGCCAGCTGACTGTGGCACCCCAGTTAGTAGGAAACTGAAGATGGCCAAGGGTAGAGTCCCAGTGGTTAATATAGGACCCAGCATTTGGGGGTGGACTGTGAGTTGCACCAGGCTCTGAGCCTGGCCCTCTGTACACTTGGAGTTACTGAAACTCGCAGCTGTTCTGCCAGAAACAGGGTCTCAGTACTTTCTCAACTGACGCAGGAGTGCAACGATCCTTATAAGCTCACACAGCAACCAGAGCAGTTTGGTGCAAACATGTGTCTCGTTAGTATGGCACATCTGTCTCGTGGGTCTAAGTTGCTTTATATCCCTCACCAAGTCGGTGGGGCCTGAATTTACAAGACAGGTCCCCCAGGCCAGTCTCTGCAAGGATTGACTTGGCCCAGCTAGAGAAACCTCTCATCCATCCTTTTCAGTCTCTTTCTCTGTCTCCGTGTATTCTCCCCCCCCCCCCACTCTTGCTCTCTCTTGGGCAGTGCAGTTAAGGCCAAGGGTGGGGTAGCATGCAGGTGTTCCACCCTGGAGTCCTCTGACCCTGGGTATTGGCTGTAGTCCCTTGGGCTTCACTGTCCTGTGTAATGTGTTGGTGCAGCTCTACAGCATGCTTGAGGGATGAGTAAGTGAATGAATGGAATGAACCAATGAATGGAGTGTTAGACTGTGCGGGACAGTTTCCTCCTCCGCTCACTGTTGTGTCCCAGTGCCTGCAACACTATGTAAAGGCATGCTAAATAAGTCCTTTAGGGGTCCTCCCATTTAGCTGTTGGCATCTACAGAACCACAGACAACAGCTGACATTGGAGTTGAGCACTTGACTCCAACTCTGCAAGTCCTGGCTGAGGGACTTCCATCATTCTCACGTTTCTGTTCCCTTCTGTCAAGTGGAGAGACCCACAAGGTTTTAGGAGCTTGAGATGAGCACCTGTCGCTGTGCCAGGCATCCAGTAGGTGTGCACTTCTCCCTTTTGGACATTGTGATGTTCTGCCGTGATGAGAGGAGGGCCAAGTTGGGATGGGAGCACTTGGGCTCTGTTCAAATCCTGGCCTTGTCACTTCCCAGGTCTGAGTTGGTAACAGGACGTCTCCCATCTCTGTGCCTCAGTTTCCTCATGGGTGAAATGGGCATCATCATTTCCCGTAACTGTCATTTTCAGGCACTGTGTGACCCTAAGGGATGTTGTCTGTGACCATGCCTGGCTTGGTGTGCGTGTGCCTTCAAGCTAGTGGCCTTCAAGCTAGCTGCTGCAACAACCCGCTGTTCTTTTAAAGATTCCCAGTGAGCTGGAAAATCCACACACACCCCTTTTACTAGGGACTTCACTTAAATATTTGTTTTGTGGGAGGAAACTTCTTAAAGCCACAGGCAATTACTTAAGAGTTCAGAGACAGCAGTATCTGGAAAGGGTTGGGAGGGGGCATAAGATTTTAGCTTTATGACTTGGACCCAAATGTGGTTTATCTAAACAATCCATCCCTTTCCAAATCCTGCCCAGGACTGGTATTTACTCAGAGCAATGTAGAAGAATCAATAGCAAGCATAAAGTAAACCTCAAAGGCGTGCCCTGAAATGTTTTCTAAAGCCAGCCTTGAAATAAATTGCTAATGGCCACCTCTGCGTCTGAGGAAGAAAAGGGGGAAGAAGGGAAACAAATGCATTGTCTCTGAGTGACAAAGGCAGGAAGGAGCATGTTTGTGCTGCAGCCCCGTGAGCCTGAGAGTGCACACCAGCACTCTAGGTGGACTCCAAACAGGCCGGATCAAAAATTCCAGACTTCAAGAAGGGAGGCAATGGCAGTAGGACTGAAGCAGGAAGAAAGGTGGGCGGTGGGATCTCCAGGGGCTACGGGATGCTCTGCAAAGAGGATTTGGAAATCAGTGACTTTAGGCGAGTTATACTGTCCTCAGTCTCGAATGCTTCATCTTTGTAATGGGGGGTTCACCTAGGCCTGGTTTGACGGGTGATCCCATGGGACGGAGTAATGACAGCATAGCCTGGGTTCCTGGGAAGCACCTGAACACAGGAAGTGTTTAACTGGTGTGCATCTCACATCCCTTTCGGGGGTGAGGGGTGTGGGCTTCAGACTAGGAGTCCTGCCTACCAGGCTGGTGCCTTAGGAAAGGAGGGCAAGGGCTGCTGACCTGCTGAGGGAGTTTGCTGTGAGCCAGGCTCTGTGTGAAGCCTGAAGCCTTAGTATTTGGGTGTCTTCACCTTCACTCACCTGTACCTCCCTGTGTTTACTAGCACCCATTAGGGTGCCAGTAGTGGGGATGACTGAACAGAGCAGACAGGGTTCCTGTCTTCTAGAGGCACATGTGTCTGTAATAGGTGCAGAAGACAAAGGACTACCTTGAGCACCCCGGCCTGCCTGCAGCACCAGTGTCACTGTGCATTGGTTTCTCACATCACCATTATTGATATCTTAGGCCAGATCATTTGGGGGGGGGGGTCACCCCTGACCTGCCTCCCTAGAGGCTAGTAGCACCTAAATGTCTCCAGACATTGCCAAGTATCTCCTGGAGGCAAAAATCAATTGGCCAAGGCTGCTGTGTATGATCTGAATTGGGACACTGTCATTGTAGCTTGGTGTCACTCTTACCGGCACCCTTGCCGGCACACCCAGGGGTTCTTGTCTGCCTTCCTGAAGTCCACTCTTCTTTATTCTTATACCCACCTGGTGGCACCACCTCCATATCACAGCTTGGTAAACTGAGGCTCAGGTGACTTGTTCTTGGTACTCATCTTCCCAAATCTGACACCAACCTTACAACCCAAGTAGTCTTGAAACAGGGCAACCCGAAGAAGACTTTTTGCCTTGACTTAAACACATACAGGCCTACTTTTCTCTACAAAGCCATTTACATTAGCAGTTGCCTTTAACTTGAAGTATACACACCTGTGCCTGCTTCTCTTACACTCGTGGGTTTTTTCACCATCTCCAGCCTTTTTAACTAAAATACCAAACCAATGTAAAACTATCAGTGCGACTAATTTATTTTTAACAAAGTGATTTTTTTAATTACTACAAAAAAAAACCAAACATGTAAATAAGACTCAGATTACTTTAACATTGTCCAAAACCTTTCTCAGCATTGTCTAAAGTCTTTTCCCAGATTGCCCAAAAATCCTCAGTCTCTCAGTCCTGATCATCTCACCAATGTCAGCCAGTCAAAGTTTTTCTTCACATGTTTAAAAACATCTTTCTTTGGCACGCTACTTTAGCGTGCTCCTCCTTGTCTTCCATGCTGTATTCTCCTTGTCGTCGTCAGGTAGCAAAAACTTTATGGTACCAGACCCAGCCCAGTTCACTTTCTTTTCAGGCCTAACTTTTGCACGGCCTCTCGCAGACACAAGTCAAAATCAACAAAACAAACTTTAACGCAAAGTTTAAATTTGCAAACTCCTTAACTGCCGTTAGCACACATGCAGCTAACCCAGGCCAGCCAAGGGTTGGTGGCCACATGGCCAAGCTCACATGGTTCACATCTCCATCTTACAAAATGGCCAAAACCAACTCACTCTCCTCCATAAATCTCTCTATCTAACCTCCATATTAGATCTAACCTCTCTCTTTGTTTGCACACCCTTTATATACCCTAATTTCCCGCCTTCCAAAAAACCTGTTTTTCCTTTCTCCTACTTCATCTCCCTAAAAATAAATTCCAACTAAGGTTATTCTCACATTTTAGCATACCTGTCCTTAAACTCTGCAATCTTAAACAAAAAACAATAAGGGAAGAGGGGAGTAGCACACCCTATCAGTCTGAGCATCTTATAGAGGTCAAGATGGAAAATCTTAGCTATGATGATAACGAAGACCATGTATTCATCCATTATAAAATTTATATCTAGTACAAACTTGCAAGAGGGAGGGTGAGACAGACCTGAGTTGAAGGAGGAAAGGCTGGGGTCCTACATGCACTGAGACCTCCTACTTGCCAGAAACTGCTCTCACTGAGTCCATACTGAGGCGGGAGGGGTGTTGCCCTATAGGTCATGGATGAGAAATCTGAAGCACAGAGAGGGAAGTCACTGGCCTGAAGTCACACAGAGGGGACAGGTCAGGCTGGGACTGCAGCACTCCAGCATGTGTCTGCCTTACTGGGCCCACAGCCACACCCTGCTCTCAGGCTCACTGTTAAAGCAGCTTCAGCCCTCCAGCCAAAGGCTGAGTGGGAGTATTTGGTTCTGTGTCAATTACAGATTGAAAAAGATTCTTAAAGTATTCAGTAGGGCTCGGCATCAGCACACACACACACACACACACACACAAACCTTTTTTTTTTTTTTTTTAGCAATTGGCAGAGACTCTGAAAAGAAAGGTATGTGTATGACATCCTCCCGAGTCCTAGTTTCAGTCTGTCTTAAGGCTGCTGTGCTAACTAACCACAAACTTGGTGGCTGAAAATAATAGAAATTTGCCCTAGAAATCAGGAGTCCAAAATCCAGGTGCTCTCAGGCTGTGCTTCCCTCTCTGGGTTTCTGGAGACTTTATTCTTATGTTAGCTTATGGAACCATTACCACCGTTGGGTAAACTGAGACCCTGAGAGGTGCAGGTGACCCCAGGTACTGCCAGGCTATGGATGCACAGCTCACCTCTGCCTCTGTTTTCACCTGACCTTCCCTGTGTGTTACGGGCTAGCTGTTGGATACAGGGCTTACCAGATGACCCAGTAGGAGCTCATCCTGGATCCTTCATTACATCTGCAAAGACTTTTCTTCAAAGTCAAGTCACATTCACAGGCCCCAGGAATGAGTGTTAAATATCAAACAATAACCATTTTGTTAGCGGATATCAAGCAGCCATTTTTTGGGAAAAAAAAGTTAGGCTTCTATGGAAAGGGGCAGGTGAGCCAACCTTATATGGACATAAAGGCTATGTCAGCCAGAAGCCAACCATATATGGCATCATTGGCCGTCAGCCAGCAACATCCCCTTATATGGCATCGCCCCTTGCTAGCCAACCCAAATGGTTCCTGTATCCCCAAACCCCTTGCTAGCCAACCCAAATGGTACACATATCCACAAGCCCCTTGTAAGGAATAAAAGAGAACTGTGCGGGGACTCGGGGTCCTCACTTGCCCTGATGTAGCTGCTGCGTCGGTGATCCAGGTCAGTGCTGGACCCTGACTTAAGTCAGAAAATAAATGCCTCTTGCCTTTGCATCACCCATGTGCTGTTGCTGCTGGAATCCCGGATTGGTACTTTAACATTAGGATTGTGAATTTGTCTTTAGGGGACCACGATTCAACCCACACATCCTTTCACTGCTTCCTCTTGACCCCTTCCCCCCAGGCCTTTCTCCACCCAGCAACCCAAAGGGTCAGGTCATTCCCTCCTTCACCCTGGACTTAGAAACCCCCAGCTTCTCCCTGTGATCTGCAAGGCCCCATGGCATGTAGCTCTGCCCCTCAGCTCTTCCTGCTGTCCTCCATGCTCTTTCTGTGCCGGCTGCTCTGACCTCCTGCCCTTTGTCAGTCACACCCCTTCCAGATCTGGGGTCTTTGCTGGCACCTCCGCCTGGAATGCTTTTCTCCCTTTCTTCTCCTTAGAGAGGCTTCTAACAGCTGAGGCTGAATCCCCCAGTTCCATCTTGTTTCACCCAACCCAGTCCCCTATAAATGTCTTCCAGGTGCTTTTCTCAGTCCCTGCTTATTTCATGTCCTTGCAATTCTGTTTCCTCCTCTAGAAAGGCCTGTGTGAGGGCTGGGGTTTGGTGAACTGGCCTTCTAGGCATCACCAATGCCTAAGATAGTGTCTGGCTCACCCAGGAGTTCGTGTCTCATCTGCCTTCCTGAAACCCACTCTCCTTTATTCTTGTGTGCAGCTTGCAGCACCATCAACATAGCACGTGAGGTAAACTGAGGCTCTGAGCAGCACAGGTGCTTGGCCCTGGCCCAGGAGCTGGCACCACCATCCCAGCCCATGGTGGTCTGGGCTTCTGTCCATTTATTCATTCGTTATGAATATTTTCCTCAGCGTGTGAGGTGGCAGGGTGAGACAGGGCCTCTCCCCTCACAGAGCTCATAGGAATGAGGAGAGGTAGTAAACAAATAAGTCAACTAATGCTAATAAGTCAACTAATAGGATATTTTCAGACAATTGTTAGGATTCTGGTGGAAAAACTCATAGGACACGGGTTGGCAGGACATACTTAGAAAGAAAGTTAGGGAGGTCTAAGGGGATGACCTGAATGAGGTGAGGGAATGGGTCTTGAGAATGTTTGAAGAAAGGATGTCCTGGCAGTGGGGGTATGTGGGGGAGGGGTGGGGGGAAGAAGCAAGTTCAAAGGTCCTGAGGCAGGATTGTGCCTGGTCTGTTTGAGGTACAGCAGGGAAACCAGGCCAACTGTGGCATAGTGAGTAAGAAAGCATCCTGAGTAGAAGATGAGTTGCAGGGAAGTGGGGTCTCTCTTAGGAAGTTAGATTTTAGTTCTGTCAGATATTGAACAAGGCAATGATATCAGCAACTGTGCCCCATATATTGAGTGCCTACGATGTGCCAGGCACATGTGGTCACATTTCTCCTGATGATCTGGGCTTCAAGGGAATAGGGTCCAGCTCTCATCCCTTGTTACCTGTGTGGAGTGCTTTCTGCCATGGTGTGGCCATGGTGTGGCCAGAGCCCTGCATGGTGCCTGGCCTCAGGCTGCCCTTTAGTGCATGTCATGGGGCTGTTGAAAAGCAACCAGCTGCGCCCTCTGCTATGATGTGGACAGCTAGGCAGGATGGCCGCTTTCTCTGGGGTTGGCCGCACCTATTTCAGGTCTCCTTTTTATCCTCCAGGCTGCAGAAATGATGTCACCTGGAGAACAATGGTCCCTTCATAGATTCTGCTGGGGCCAAAGGCTGGGCCCAGAGTCTGTGCCTCTGGGAGAGACCTGGAGACATGCGGGCAGAACTGAAGGCTTGGGAGCTCCACAAGCTCCACATGGCTCCTCTTGTGTGAAATCATGTCCATCTTCTTGCCCCTCCCCCCAACTGAAAAACTGGGGTGTGCTCATTTCATGGGTGGAATGTATAGAAAAGGCTTAACACAAACAGAATCCACCCATTGTTCCAGAGTGGATGAAAACTGCTCTCTTGGCATCTGAATGCATTTCCTTCCTGTCTTTTTTCCCTCCTGCTCGCAAACAGAATCTCCAGCCTTCTGTCTCTTCTGTTCTGTCTGTTTCAAAAAACGTGACAGTGCCTGTGTCTTCAGTGAGGCCCATGAATGACCCGCTGTTTACCACGCTGTCATCTGTGAACCCCTGTGCTGGTGCCGGGGGTGCACTCAGTTGTTGGGATTCCTGAGTGGTCCCCGAGGTTTAAACAAGTTCCTCTTCCTCAAAGAGGCTCCTCTGTCACTCTCACTTTCTCTCCCTCTTTTAACCTTTTCAGATCTCACATGTTTTGTCCAGACATGCCTCTGCTTCCTTATCCAGAAGTCAGAAACTTCAGGAAGGAAATCTTTTTTTTGTCTTTCTTCAGGAAGGAAATCTGAGTTGATACATATCACAGGGAATGTTACTCTTGGATTTCAGCAAGAATGGGGTCTTCAGTAAGGAATATTTCCTTAAAAAAGGAAATAACAGATTAAATAACAGATTACAGTGATCTGCTGGGAAATGTTGAACAGTTGGGCCTTTCAGGGGGAAAAGTTCTGATTTGCCTGTTTCTGTGGTGTAAATATTCCCACCATGGCCAATTGCAGGCTACTGACTGCTACCACTATATAATAGCACTGGCTTTCAATATACATAAAGGAACTCAGGGCCATGGAAAGGAGCACTATGTTGTAATTCTGAAGTGATTAGGGTTGGGGTATTTTTGAGCTTTGCTTTTTCATATGATATATTTAAATATAAGTTTACATAATTTTATTTTTGCCTTGGCTGTGTTTAACAACTGACTCACAACGGGCTCCTGAAAATATCACAGTTGAGGAGTCAGGCCAGGTCAACTCTGCACGCCACTGCTGGTCAGGAGAGTGAGTTGTGGGGTGCGTCCACGAGCTATGGGTACAGATCCTGGTTTTGCCTCTCAGTGACTATGTGACTCTGGACAGGTATTTAGCCTCTTTATACTTCCATTCCCTTTTCTGTAAGATGGGGCCACTATTATTACTTTACTCCACAGCTGTGGTGGAGATTAGCGGCATATAAAGCGTGGAATAGGACCTTAGTGGTGGTTGTAGTCCTCATCATTGGTATCTGTTCAGCGTGTAAGAGTTGACAAGACACATTCAGACACTGGTAGGTGCCTCTAAGACTGCATCCGGCCATTCTTGCCTTTTGATACTCACACCATTGTGAGGTCCCCTCCCAACCCTACCCGGTTGAACTGTGTGGCCAGTAGATAGCAGAAGTAATGGTGTCACTTGTAGGATCAAGTTACAGAAGACATGGTGGCTCCTGTCTTGGTCACTCTCTTTCTTGGAGCCTCGTACTGGGGGCGTGCGGCTGCCATGGAGGTCACTCGAGCAGCCCATAGGGAAATCCATTTGAACAGGGGCTTAAGCCTCAGCAGCCGCCAGCAAGGAGCTGGAGCCCTGTCAACAGCTGTGCAAGTGAGCTGCAAGCGGACGCCCAACCTGCAGATGAGCAAAAGCTTGATCCCAACCTTACCTGCCACCCAGAACCACAGCCAGTCAGCGGGGCCCCTCCAAGGTCCGTGACTCCCAGAAACAGTGTGAGAGAGTGTTTGCTGTAATGGGTCACTAAGCTTGGGGGTTATTTGTGACCCAGCAATATCTAATCAATACAAGTTTCTTCTCATTTGAATCTATCTCAACAAACACTCTGAGAACACCTGAGGAGCATGACTTAACCCTGCACCTCACGATTGTGTAAACTGAGGCAGGAGGGCTCAAGTGTTCCACCTAGGGGCTTCAATGTGGTTGCTCTTGGTATCTTGGGAGATACTTTTCTGGGCTCGGGGATTCTTGCTCATAAAGAGAGCTCTCTTCAAGAGCTCCAGAGTCTGAGGAGATTTTGGGCAGCTCAACCTTTGAGAAGTTGGTATGAATCTCCTGGCATGGAATAGGATCTATATCTTGGCTCTTAAGTGCTCATCACCCTCACCCTCACAGCCCTAATTAACTCATCAAGCATTTATCATAAGGACCTGGGCATAAACAGCCACCACCATTCTTCATGGGGTTGAATGTGTGGTATACAAGACGGGCTTTCTCCAAGTGTCAGTTTCTAGGCCAAAGGAATTCTTTCAAGCTGCCCTGCTCTGCTGAAAGAGCTGTCTTTACACATACATTATAGCCAAGCGTGATTATAGCCAAGTGTGCAGTGTTTGTGAACAGTGTTTGCTTCTGTCTTTGGGATAGATCTGGTATCCTTTCTTGGTTGAGAAAACAGGGTGTACAGGTCAAGTGGTTCTTCCCGGCAGACAGGTCTGAGTTTGAATCCTAGCTTTGCCACTAACTAGTTGTGGGCTCTCACAGGGGATTTCAGTGAGCTTGCTTTCTTGTGAAGCCCTCAGCACAGTGCCTGGGTCTCAAGCGTACCGGATAAATGTTAGCTGCTCCCATTAGGTGGCAAGGGTGTATTTTGCTGAAACAACAAACTGCCAACTCTGTAACACAAAATATTTTTTTTTCTTTACAATCTGAATTTTTGGCAGGTACTGTCTTTTTCCAGTTTTATTGAGATATAACTAATAACATTGTGTTCTTTGGAGCTGTACAGCAAAGTGATTTCGCAGAAGTATAAAATGCAAAATTGTGCCCACAAATTTAACATCCATCCCCTCATATTGCTGGGTGCCATAAACAGTCTAGAGAAATCACTGCAAGGAGATGGGGAAAAACCCTCTCACCTTAATTGCCTCTAGCAAACTGGAGAGACAGAATTATTGCATTGACACTGTGATTGTAGGTGCCCGCTGGCTTCTCAAAAATGTTTTCTTAGGGAGAGCTCCCTAAATCAGAGATCGTGACCTCCTGCCTATATTCCCCATTCCTTAATTACTTTTAGGCTTTAGAATGTTAATTTTTTAAAAATTATTTTTAATTATTTTTCATTTTGATTTTATTCTTTTTATTTTTGGATTTTTTACAATACATGATTGTATAATTGCTGATTCCCCATGGGAATACCCCACCACACCACACCCTGTCTAGTCACTTCGCCTCCTTTCTTTTTCTTGTTTGTCCATGTTTTAGCCCTTTAGTCTTTTTTTTTTCTTTTTTTAATTGCCTCTCACCGTTTGTCTTCTTTGAAATTCACCAGACCCTCACCTTCATGTCTCTATAAATACTACTTTCCTTTGTTAATAAAATTGCCTTTTGGTTCATTACCTCCAAATAGGCCCTTAGTCTAAACTGAGTAATCGCTCTCATGATTCTTTTCCTGTTCCTTGCGTCCGGCCGCCAACATCATATAGTAAATTTTTTCCCAATGTGATGAAAACTTAATTCTGCTCTCTTAGGAACTTTCCAGCATGCAAGGCATTAAGGTAGTCTCTGGGGTCCCCATGACGTCTTCAGAACCTGGTTCTCTTAGTACTGAAAGTTTGTGCCTTTTGACTGGCTGCATCCTTTCTCCTTTCCTCCACCTCCTGAAGTGTGTATTGCTCACTTCTGCCTGATCCACTGCTGGTTCAGGGCCTGTTTGCACCTTGTAGCGAGGTTATCAGAGAAAACTGACCTTTGTGTAGGTGTCAGAGGAAAAGGTTTGAGGGTCACACTAAGGCAGAGGTTACTGTCCTGTTTCCCAGCGGGGGCATGCAACCCCAGGGCTCAGCTCAGGCCTGATTGCAGCCTTACAGCAGCCCCAGGGGGCTGTTTATTTCTGTCATCCCTGCTTCACAGAGGATGTAACTGAAACTCAGAGAAAAGAGTGGGCTTGCTCTGACACCTTGCTCACACCCTGGACTCCAGCTCAACTGATGCCTCATTTCTTGTCCCTCCCAATCAGGATGGAGGGATCTGGTGGGCTTTTCCCAGAGGTGTCACCCCGGGACAACACTGACATTTGGGGTGGCTCACCCTTTGGGGTGGAAAGCTCCTGGCCTCCACCCACTGTTTCCAGACTTTGCCACGTGTCCATTGGCGGCAGCATCATCCATGCCAGGCACCACTGATGTGGATGGGCAGAGTGCGACATGGGAGGTCACAGTTGGCACCTGAGGTCTCTGCCAGGTCGTGGGAAACTGTGTGGCCTTAACCATGAGTCCGAATGAAGCCAAAACATGAGTACAGGGCTTTGGAATGTTCTGACTTGTAGGTAAAATGACCTTTGGTTCCTGGTGTCATTTTGGTTAAGTCTTTCCACTCTGATCAAGCTGTGTTTTTTTTGTTTTTTTTTTTTAATTTCCATACCAAAATGGAGCAAATAAATTCTACCAAGTTGCTAGAAAAAGGACAGGAAAGCCAGGCACGGTGGCTCGTGCCTGTAAGCTTCAGCCTATGAAGCGGCCGGGGCTAGGGATCGCGGTTCGAGTCCCACCTGGGGCCCGTAGCGAGACCTAGTTCCAAAAAAATAGCTGGGCGTGATGGCGCACGCCTGTGATCCCAGCTACCTGGGAAGCTGAGGCTGGGGATTGCTTGAGTCTGTGGTACCCCGGGCAACGGGAGCCTGCGGTTCCACGCAAAAATAGCGAGACCTAGTCTAAAAAGAGCAGGAGATGCTTGTCAGGTGTCCCTCCACATGGGGTACACAGTCAGCGCTTACTCTCGGTCTAGTTATAATCTGCCCACCTGCAGGTGGATGGGGTGTGGTTCCTAACGTTTAGTGGCATGGTGGGTTCAATGATTAGCCCTGTGTGGTTGTGCTAGTATTTGCTTTCTGGCAAAGTCAGAAATGATCTAGCAGCCCACATTCCCGTCACTCACCAGCCTGATTTCTAGAAACAGTTCTTCCCTGGGCACACCTATAATTTAACATCTGTAATTCCTCAATTAGTAGCTGGGAGCCTGTTCGTTTCTTCCTGGTAATTGCCTTCTGTTCCTGGGAGGGTGGGGGACAGATGTGGGGGCTATGTCGAGGCAGCTGCCTCCCCCACCCACCCTTTGTAGACATCTTGGCAGGAAGAGCCCAGAAGGTGCTGGGTTTGAAGCCCGGTGGGTAAACAGCTGGATTATCCATAAAGTGTTTATGTGAGCCAGCGAGCAAGTGTAAACAGGTTTTTGGAAGCAGGACGCTAGAGTGGAGTTCTTTTCCTCAGAGATGCTCCCGAGTCTGCCAGAACATTTAGATGGTTCCATTGCCACCCTTTCCCTGCACATCTGGGGGCATCAAGGCCCAGAGAGGGAAAGAGACCTACACAAAGTCACACAGCGAGTTGGTCAGACCCCGGGCTGGCACTTCGATTTCTAAATTCAAGGTTGGGGTATTTACAGGACATCTGCTTCTCAACCTTGAACCCTTCAGCATCAAGCAACAGACATACATTGAGCTCCTAATGTTTGCAACACTCTGCAGTCATCTGTGTGAGACCTTCATGAGAAGAGAGAGTTTTCACCTTGGGAAGTTTTATGTGATTAAGGTGCAGAGCCCAGCTCGGGGGCCTTGTTCAAACTTCTTCACGGGCTGTGAACCTCAGTCTCCCCGTCTAGTGTGTCCTTTCAGGGCCATTATAGCGGGATCAGCCTGGATTCAGACACCTGCTGCCCTGCCAACTGGTGTGTGACTTTCAACATGCCTGAGTAGGCCTCAGTTTCCCCATCTGTGAAAAGGGACTCCATAACACCCCTTCTTGCTGCTGAGATCCAGGAATTAGTGAGTATGGTGGTTTCTGTGGAGTGCCTGGCATGTGGGCAGAGCCCAGTAGCTGGTAGTTAATAGTGATGATTGCTTCATTCTTCCTTTCCAGCCAACCGGGGTGCCATTCCCTCCCCACTGCCTTTGAACAAACTGTTCCCTCTGCCTGCGGTAGCTGAGCAGTGGCATAGGGCTGTGGTTGGAGCTTTAAGATTAGGTCTCTCCTTCAAATGGTGTTTTTTTTCTGGCCAGAATCACCCTCCACCCTAGTTGTTTCAGTTGTCAGGAGGGGGGAAAGAGCCAGGTGGGTCTGGTCTCCTGTCTCCCTCTTCCACCAGGCTCCATGTTGCCGCCCAGCTTCCTTTGCTGCTGCTCAGCCTCCTCAGCTGCCTCCTGTCACCCGCCCTCCCGCCTGCTAAGTGGCTGCTTGATGAACAAAGCATACTGAGGGTCATTAATAGCCACGGCTAATTAGGAAGGAAGCAACGATGCTACGTTGAATACAAGGAATTCTGATGACTGAAGGCAGACCAGTTGGAGATTTTTTTCATAGCCTACCTTGGATACCTTTTCTTTTCTCCTGCAAAAAATACAAGCCCCAGCCAGGCATGGTGGTGCATGCCTGTAAGCAGCAGCCTAGGAAGATGCGACGGGGGCCAGAGATCGTGACTCGAGTTCCGCTGGGGGCACAGTAGTGAGACCCAGTTCCAAAAAATTATCTGGGCATGGTGGCACGCGCCTGTAATCCCAACTACCTGGGAAGCTGCGGTTGGGGATTGCTTGAGTCCATAGTACTCCGGGCAACATGAGCCTGCAGTTCCATAGGCAAAAATAGCAAGATCTAGTCTCAAAAAAAAAAAAAAATATATATATATATATAAAAACCCCTCTGGGGGAGAGATGAGAAGGCAGAGGCTGCAGAGTTCGGCTAATGCATCTCCTAATCTTCTCATAGAATGTGGAGCCCTGTAGCTTTTCAGCAGCACGGTGCCATTGGATAAAAAATCCCAGTGTTTCCAGGTTTCTGAGCTGAGGAAGTCTGTGCTACTTGCCTGGCATCTGGCTGCTGGGACAGGGTGAAGGAGACTGTGGCCAGGGGAGCCAGGCTGGCCTGGGTTGGAATGGAGGCTGCCAATACCTCTGTCTGGGACCTTGGCCATGAACTTACACCTCTCTGAGCTGTGGTGTCTTTGGGTACAAAAGGGGATAAAATGGAGAAATGAATTCAAACTTTGGTCAATGAGGAAGTCCCACATGGGGTCTCCCAGGGCTGAAGTGGGCCCCAGAATCTGGCTGCGTAGCAAGAGCTCCAGGTGAGAGCCCCCAGGTGGAGACAGTCACCTGAGCACTACCCTTTGAGAAACAAGTGCTTTAAACACTTTTAGTTTTTTAGTTAGTACTTATTGAGTACCTACTGTGTGTGCAGCACCATTGGAAGCCATGGAGTTCCACCAGGGAACATGACCCAGGTGACCATAGCCTTGTGGCAGGGCATGCCACATATTTACACAGTGAACCTCTGTGGCTAAGTAAATGAATGGATGAATGAACAGATGAAGTCTGCAAGGATTGTTCACACTGCTGTGCTGATCAGAGATGTGCCTCTGTGCCTTCTTCCATGTTCTCTCTAGTAATTAGACCACACAGCTAAACTGAGACACATCTGCCCATCCACAGCCTGGCACTTTGCCTGGTATGTCTGTTATAAGGAATGGAATGGCTGGCTGGCTGCATAGACAAGTGCATGTGTGAACTCCAAGTTCAGAGGGACCACAGTCAGACTTGGGTGGATGAGTAGGGCTGGGTGGAGCTTTCTAGCTAGAACCACGGCTTGGAGAGGGTCAAGATTGCAAACCTAGAGTTCCTGCTCAACCTTCCCTGCTGAACCATGAACTTCTCTGAGGCCCACAGAGGCCGAGGAACCTATCGTGGTCAAGCCCTGAGAACTTAACAGTCCTGCCTTGTCTTGACCCCCATGCCACATACACTCTCTGTGGGTGCCTAGAACCTCATCAGCCATCTCGTTGGTCCCAAGGTTCTCACAGTTATGTGGGCTCATAGATTTTAGTTTATGTAACTAATTGGGACTGGAGTCAAGCAACCTACCTGAGAGCTAATCTGGAATCCTTTCTGGATCAGTTGGAGGTGTTGCCAAAGGGAGTTTCTTGAAACCTCCTCATTGGCTGATTTGGATTCCAGCCTTTGCTCCTGTGTTCAGTAAGCCTGTGTTAAGGCCCCTCTGTCACTGTGCCTTCAAGACCACGCTGACAGGCAGATAAGGAGGCAGCCATCTTGTGTGACCAGGGCCCTTCCACTTGGAGGCTGGGGTGTCCTCTGCACCTTTGCATGTCTCCTGGACTCCTGAGGTGCTTTCCTCTGCCCTGTCTTACCCATGAGGGTAAGTGCTGTGAGGATGAAGGCCTATCTCTGGCTGAGAGTCAGGAAAAGCTAACTAGTGACAACAAGAAGGGTCTCTGGCATCAGATGACATCTGTTCAAGTCCCAGCATTGCAACCTAGTAGCTCTATGATATAGGCAAGTTCCTAGGGGCTCTGTGCCTCCATTTCCTAATCTTTACAATGAGCATAGTAGTAGTTGTGACAAATACATTGATCAGCATAGGTAAGCATCTAGGACAGTGCCAGCACAGAATTGGTTCCAAAAAGTGCTTGCTGTTGACATTCATGTTATTGTGGCTACTACTGTAACCATAATTTGGTTATATAATTTGCTGTATTATAAATGCAGACAGGAAATATTACAGACACGTCTTTTGGAGATTTGATCACATACAGCAAAATGCATGTATCCCATTGATGAATGTTGGCAAATGCACTTGCCCATGTAATCCACACTTCTGTCAAGATCTAGAACATTCTTGGCACCCTAGAAAACACTTTGACGTCTCTCCCTGCAGCCCCCCTTACCCCTGGCACTTGATGAACACTCAGTAGGTAAATGAGTGAATAGTGAGAACCACGGTGCTTGGTCCCAAGCCTCTGTGCGTGGGTGGTGCTTGTAATCGTCTTTGATTACACAATTGGCTCATTGTTCTGTACCTGTATAATCTCGGAGAGTGAAAAGGAGAGTCTTCCAACTATGAATACATAAACACACTGAAGAGCCCATAAAGGCAGATTGCTACAAAAGAATTACTTGGGGCTGGGGGAGACTGCCAGAGATTGGGTTGAGAAATCACCAACGAGGGGGTACTTCTCCCCCTCAGTCTGCTCCACTGCCCTGGCCTGGTCCATGCAGACCTAAGACCCGCCGTCACCTTCCCTGGCATCCACAGCGTGGGGTCCCACCCTTTGGGGTGGCCTCCAGCCTCATCTCCTAGAGAAGTAGCGGTGCCCAGACCTGCAGGATAGGAGAGGTGGGAAAGTTTCCAGAGCTTGGTCTTCTAGTGGTCTGCTTGGGGGTGGGGGGCCAGGAGGAGCGAGGTGTAGCCCACACCCTACCCGCCACACCCCAAACCAGGGCCACTTTGATCATATACTGGACTTTGGTGGTTTCCTGATAGAGATGTTTCTAAGGCTAAAAAGGAAAAGGATGGTGGGAAATGGGTATTCTGGTGCCACCCGCTGCCCTCAAGACGTGGGCAAACAGGGCTGGTGACACAGCGGGCGAGCGGTGGCAGGGCTGTTCCAAGTCTGGGCTTCGATGTTCCAGTTCTGAATTTGAACCCATTGGTCCCAGCCTGGTGTTGCCCAGCCCTGGGGCCCACAGCCCCATCCATTTTGGGGTTTGGGTTGCACATGACACCTTGCACACAGCTGCCTGGTCACACACAGAGGTGCCTGCTGGCCAGGCCTGAGCAGGTGCCCGCTGCTTCTGAGGGGGTCTGCCGGGTTCGGCTCTTGGGTTCAGCTTTCCTCCCTGCAGGGCCTGGCAGGCCGTGCTCCTTCCCTCGGGGGAGCAGGCGATGAAGTCACCCTCCGGGCTTCTGGTCAGGTGTGGCTGGTCAGGTGAAGGGGCCCTTGGCATGGGCACGACTGATGTCATCCTGGGAAACCATTCGGCGCTGGGGGCCACCTTCAGCCCTGGCCTCCTGCCTGCCTGTCGCCTGTGCCCTGTTTTGTTTTGTTGCTTATATGGGGCGGGCTCAGGGAGGGGCCCCATGCTCCGTGGAGACAGGTCTCTCTGCTATCTGAGAACAGGGTGACGCCATCCCTTTTCTGACCGAGGCCCTGCCGGTTGTGAGGCAGACTGGTTCCAAGTTCAACCTCGACTCTGCCCAGCTGGGTGTCTGTAGGCAGCTTGCAGTGCCCTCGGTGCCCCTAGGATTGTTCTCAGGCGATATGGGCACTGCCACCAAGCACAGTGGTGCCCTCAGGGGTGCTGGCAGCCACTGTGGAGGTTGCCAGGGGGTGGGAGGGGGGCGGTGCCAGCTGTTGATATTGAATGGGAGGACCGAATGCAGGATTGAATGTTGTTTGTGTTATTTCCAGAATTGATTTAAATCAAGCTTTAAAAAAAAAAAACAACAAAAAACCACACTTGTTCCCTCTTAGATCTCTACCTGCTTTAAGTCAGTGCAGTTTAGCAATATCTATAATCCATAATCATGTTTTGGGTAGTTTCCAAAACCTCCTCTGGTAAAGCTCCCAGTCTCCCAATTCGCCAGTTCATCACTAGAGAACTGAAGCTCTCAAAACAGAAACTGCAGGGACCCTGGCTCTCAAGAGTCTGACTTAGTTGGTCCCGGATGCTGTTCAGGAACCAGGAGTTTTCAGAGCTCTTCAGGTGATTCCAAGGTGTGCCCAGGCTGAGATTCCCCGAGTCAGGGAGCATAACAGTAAGAACATGGACTCGGGTGACTCAGGATCAAATCTCAATCTGCCACTTACCTCCCTGGCAACCTGAAGGGACAAGTTCCTTCACCCCTCAGAGCTTAGGCTTCCTTATCTGTAAGATATTTCGAGAGACTGCCGGGAGCAACAGGAGGCCAATGGCACCTCTTGAGAGTTTGATGAGTCAGAGTAGACCTTTCACAGGTGTGCTCGCTGGCTGTGAGGGCAGGGCAGGCACCACAGACTGCCATCCAACCAGCCCTTCCCCTGTCACCAGTGAGGGTCCCCTACTGGAGGACACTATTATTACTGGTCCCCTACCTACCCCCTGCCCCTCATCTTCCTGGTCTGGCAGTATCCCAGCATTCCTTACTACTCTGGACAGGCTGGTAGGTGTTCCATGAATCAAGAATAGCAGAGACAATGCATTTAAGAGTCACCTGATGAAACCACGTTTTGAATGCAGGTCTTTTCAGAGCCCTTTATTATGTAAACACACGTTAGGAATCTCTATAGGTCCCCATGGCGTCCAGAGTGTGTGAGGTCTTCTCCGTTGGGGGCCAGAGTTGCCAACCCGATTATCAGCTGGAGTGGGGGGAATGTGCACCCCAATCGTAAGACGTCAACCTTGAGAAATGCTAAAATTAAGGCTAAATGTGCCTCCAGGTGGAAGAATTCAGTAGCACGTGTCAACTACGGAACTCACAGCGCGCTCTGCTTCCACTGGTATCTTGCATAACACACTTTGGGAAATGCGCCCAGTCCTCTTTTTCCCCTCTGGAATGATATACTCTGGCTTCCATTACAAGGCTCTGTTCTCCAGACTGCCTTTATCAAGTCAACATTAGTTCATCCCCTCTCTATTTTTACTGGGCAAAGAGGAAGGTACTTGTGTAGATAAATCACTCCCATCTGGGCATCCACGGGACAGGACTAAAGCTTCCCAAGACTCCAGAAAAGGAACGCTCTCCTTCTGGTCTGGGATCCCCTCTTTGTTGAGAGAGGACGATGAGGTCCAGCAATAGAAATGACTGGACCAAGATCATACAGTCCATTTGAGACAGGCCTGGAATTCAGAAACTCACCCAAAGACATAGGTTTTTCTACTCTTCTCTGTGGTGTTAGAGAACCTCACTTGCTGCTTTTACTGAGGAGCCTGGTTGGCCTCCAGTTATTATTGAAATGAGTGGAGGTTTCCGGGAACAGAGCAAATCCATAGAGTTTAATTAATGAATGTGCCAGAGGGCTTGGCAGCTGGGTTCCTCTGTTTACAGCAGGCTTGGCTGGCATGCAGTTCAGGAAGATCTGCAGGGTGGGTGGGGGCCGTCTCCCCATCCATGTGTGTGTGTGTGTGTGAGAGAGAGAATGTGTGTGTGTGTGTATGTGTATGAGAGAGAACCTGAAATCTGATCCCCACCCCCTTTACAGCTCGTGACTGCACAGATTTTAAAAGTACTGCTGGCATTTGCCTTTCAGCATTCTTTATCAATTTGTCAAAACAAAATCATCCCTCAGAGACCCTGGAAATAAGTGTGCAACACAGACCTAAGGAGGAATTTTGTCCATTCTGTCACCAGCCCAATACATTAAACCAGCTCGGGGTCATGTGGTGAGCAATAAAATGCAGATAATCTTGGGGTGCTGAATTCAGAAGGGGGAGGCAGCTCAGGATTGCCTGAGCAGCACCAGGAGCTCTGCGCTTTTGCAAGGCAGGGCATCCCAGGCCTCAGCATAGAAAGAAATCCCAAACCTGCCACTTGCTGGGGTTGAAGCAGGTCAACCCTTCATTTCTCTGTGTCGCAGTTTCTTCTTGGGTAAGATGGGGTAATAATAATAATAGCTCATATATAGGTTACACTACAGACTTAACGTAAAGGATTGAATGAGATAGTGTGGAAAAAGCACTCAGCAGCACCCTTCTGAGCAAACACTATAAATGTTAGCAATTATCATAATCATCATTATATACATTCCATTTATAGGTGTGACAGCCTAGTCCTGGGAAGATTCATCAACTTGCTGAAAGGTTGGCATAACATTACGATTAGACATTTGTTTGTGACAGTCCCCCAGCCCACGCCATTTCCTTTATCCTTACAAAGATTCGAGAGATCCTGGGCTCTTGGGGTGGTTCATTCTCATGCCTTTCATTGCGTGGATTTGGTGTGTTGCTTCTAGTAGCAGTCGCTGCTTGTTTTCCCCTCTGCATTCACACTTTTGAAATTTCCTTCCCACTCTTGAAGTCTAAAGAATTGAAACTAGACGTGTGATTAATTAGCACCTCTTAACTGGGGAAATATGACCTTTTAGATGTCATTAAAATAGCAGCCACAAAGAGGGAGATCCTGTCCTGCACATGGCTGTCTGGGGGGTGTCTGCTCTGGAAATGGACAATGAGAACCTTTTCTTCCAGCTGTTCTCTTAGTGCTACCTTGGGGACAGCTACATGACAACCAGCAGTAATGGTGCCAATGGGAGTGAACGCCCATCTAGGGTTAACTCTGCACCGGCACCATGTTGGCTGCTTTTAGTCTTTACAGTCTTCTCATGCATTAGTCAGGTATCACTGTTCCACTTGACAGTTGTGGGAACTGAGGTTCAAGGGAAGTCAAATTACCTGGTTGAGGTGACACATCTGGGAGGCTATGAAGTTGGCATTTGACCTGGGACTTTGGACTTGACCTTTGAGCTATTCCAGAGCTGAAACTCTGCATGCAGCTAATATGAGTTCTGAGCTGGAACTATCCTGGTCCTATTTAGAGGAGGTAGAGGTAGAAGCTGATATTCTTCTGTAGCTGTACTGGGCTTCAATGCACCAGCTAGTTTGAGGTCTTTACAGGCATTCCCCAATTTGTCCTGTTTTTAAATCTCTCTCTGTCTCTCTCTGTCTTACTCTCTGTCTCACTCCTTTTTGCCCTCCTCCCCTCCCCTCTCTCATTATGACCCCTTTTTGGATGAAGAGGCCAGGTCTCAGAAACATCAAAGGACTTACTCAGATCTCATAGCCAGTAAGCGCCAGAATATGGACCCAGATTTGGTTGATTCTTGAGTCCATGCCTTTTCCACACTGAGCCAGATTGTGACATTTCTGATCTGGTCCTACAGAGGAGAAAGGATAATGTGAATCCTGAACCAGTCTGAATCTGGAAACAGCCCCACACTGGGAGTCACAGACCCAGGAGCTTAGTCCTGGTTCTGGCATGACCAGAGACAGTCTTGGTCTGGGGTCTGGGGCCAGAGACAGTTTTGCCCTTGCCTTTGCCTCCATTATCTCACTTATGGTTAGGAGACTAACATGGGGTTGGTCTCCTGTCTTCTGAGCCTCTTTACTAACGTTTCATGTTCTGAGTACATGAAAGATGCCTGTATGTGTGTCCCAGAGAAGATGAAGCTCAGGGCAGACTTGAACCTTTGGGAACTGGATTGGGAAATGACTCACCTCAGTTCTGTGTGTTAACAGGACACAATTGAGACTGGCAATGGGTTTTTACTTTACAAGAGACGCTTTTCTTTACCAATGGGCCAGACAGTTCCCATCACCGGGCTATATTTTGGAGGTGGTAGGCATTCAAGGTTGTACTGTCCCTGCAGACATCAGGAAATGTGAGCTGTTGAGTCCTACCTGTGGAGGAAACGTAGGAGAACCTGGTGTTCCAATTCAAGGCAGAGTTAGAATAACCTCCCCAATTCTTTTCAGCTTTGTAATTCCATGATTCTGATCAAAGAGAACCAGCTGGTGAGTCTCTAGCAGGGGATTAAATAGGTTTCTGCCCATCTGCTAGCTCTAAATAACCAGCAGGGGCTTCTCAGGGTCTGTGTTGATTCATTTCTGTAATCGATTATTGATGTCTGCCACAGGCAAGCAAGTGTGTTTATCTTTGCTATTTTCTAAAAAGTAATGCTTTGTGTTTCCAACATTTAATTACCACTGTATTTTTTTTTTTTACATCAAAGATGAGAGGCATGGATTTTAGCAAATGTAGTAATAGCAGCCACCAACTCCCACACCCAGAATTCTCTGTCCTACATTGTCAGACCTGCGGGGGCTCTCTGTAAGGTCAGAGGGTTTATGAAAATGTCATAGAACTGTGGTCATTATTCATCTTGTTTTCTCTTAATCTGGGAGACTGTCATCATAGCTGATAGTTGAGGTTAACAGAAAGAAGTAATAAGTAAGAACATTTGAAATTTGTCTTTTCTGTTTCTCCAGGGCCTCCATTATATACCTGTCCCATCTTTAAAACGCAATACTGATTAATCCTTGAACTGGACATGTACTGGGGAATTGAGATAATTTACCAACTTATATATATCTGTTTTTCTCCTCAATTACTGTTATTAGCCTTTGAATTACCATCAAGTGATTTCCTTTCAAAGCAAGATAAAAGTTGCTCAATCCTTCCTGGGAGAGTTTGTCCCCCTGCCAGGACCTGAGCATAGCTGGGAAAGTTTCCAGCAAGTAAACAATTTACAGTCAGGGACACTGAGACCCAGAGAGATTAACCTACACATGCCTATGGCCTATAGCTAAGATGTAGCAGAGCTGGGCCACTTTGGTCCAAAAGTTTATCAGGTATGTGACTGTCCTGAAATGCTTGCTTGTACAGGGTAGTTCATTTATCTTGTACTTGTCTAAAAAAAATTGTTTGCCTCTGTACCTGTCAGGAAAAGTTAGGTTATGCTGCAGTAACAAATAATGCTCACAACCCCCTCCTCCCCCACCATCCTCAGTGGGTTGAAACAGAAAAAGGTTTTTTTCTTGAGTCTTCTATGTGTCCATTGATGTTAGTTATATCTGGGTTCATGTCTTTGTCACTCAGGGGCCCAGATTGATGGAGCAGCTTGCCTGGGATTTGGCTGAGTACATGGATGGTTAAAGGAAAGAAAACAAAACCAGTTATAGATTGGCTGTTAATGTTTCTGCCTGGAAATTATTGACATCATTTCTGTTCATATTTCATTGACTAGAGCAAGCCACATGACCATGCCTGCGCCCTAGAACTATGTGTACTCTTTCTGCAGAGGGAGGCAGTAAGCACAATTTACCTCCGTGGTCTCAACACGATCTTTATGGATTCATTTGTAGAACTGAGTTTTCCAGGTTCAGTTTTTCCTTTCCAATGGCACAAGCCACCTTTTGGATGAAACCTGTCTTTGTTTCCTGGGTTTTTTATTTTTTATTTTTTTTTGGGGGGGGGGTGAGAAAGGCAAGTTTATTTATCCTGGGTTTTTTAAGGATCCCTGCGTAGAACATAAACCATTCTTATGCAGGGCACACTGTGATTTTCACATCTTCGTTCATGTATTCTTCTGTTGGGTCGTCATAGAGGTTGACTGCCAAACTGCAATGGTGGGGATAAAAACCTTCAAATGCCAGAACTCTTCAAAGAATTAATTTCAGCATTCTTTAAAGAAATTCAGGTTATGTCCCACCAGTCCACTGTGACATTGCTCAGCAGTCTTGGGATCTTAATTTACTCTAGGTGGGCAGCATTTATTGAGTGCCTGTTGTGTACCAGGCCAGAATCAGAGTGGTCTTTGCCTATATACTGCTCCAGGAGGGCTCCAGATTACTCAGGAAGATGTTCTGTCTTTGGAAATTCCACACCCTGCCTGTTCTTGTCTCTGAGGGAAAGGAAAAGCCAGCATAAGCTATCCCCACCCAGCCCCTGACTGAGAAGCAGTAGAAGAACAATTAATGTGGGGACTATACATGCTCTTAAGGGGTCTCCCTGAGCATCTGTAGTCATCTCTCCTCCGCTGGGAATTTCAGGGATGCTACTCGGAAGATATCTATAAAAGGAATGCTCATTGCCTAGAGTACTCAGAGAGGCAATTATACAGTCAGAAGCGGGAGCTGAGGCCTCCTTGCTGTGGCTCATTTGGGAGGGCTGCAGGAAGATGGGCCTTGCTGTGTGCCCCATGGGAGAACCCAGCTGGAAGCAGACTTCCTGGTTAGAGGTGGCTGGGAGAGGTGGGAGGGAGGCTTCTGGTGTGGAGAAGGGTATCTCGCAGATTTAAGCTTGGATCCTTTGCCATGTGTTTGCTGTGTGATCTTGACTTTGTGCTACCTCTCTGAGCCTCAGCTTCCTCTTCTTGGAAAGAAATGACATTAACGTTATCCAGCTATCAAAGATGTTGTAAGCATTTAATGGTCACCCAGTCTTGTTAAATCAGCAAGTGAGTTTTGTGGGCCTGGTGTGTGCTGGAGACTCATCTGAGAGCAAGACAACATGACCCGTGGCCTCATGCAAGTTACTGTCTAGTTTGGGGTGGGGGAAAAGAGACAACAAATAATAATAAGAGATAGCTAATATCAGGAGCTTATAAATGCTGAAACGATTTAAGCAAAGTCAAGGGGGTGAAGAGGGAGGGGGGCAGATTTCATGCAGATATCTGGAGGAAGAACATCCTAGAACTCAGAACATTAAGGGTGACGGCCTTAAGGTGTGCTGTGCTTGGCTTGCTTCAGAGACCCCAGGGAGATATACAGCTGGCAGCTGTGAGTGAAGGGAAGAACAAGAGGCTAAGAGAAGTAGAGTTATTGTGCATTAGTTATTGGTTATTAGTTAGCAATAGTTATTATTGCCTCGTAATAAATAATCAGACTTAGTGGCTTCAAGCAATATGCATTTATTCTCTCACCGTTTTTTAGGGTTGGGAATCTATAGCTTAGCTGGGTTCTTGTTTTCCTTCTATGATCAGAAAACACCCTCATCACAGGACTTTTGGGGTGATGTTTCTAACTGCCCTGCCCACAGTGTTTAGTACAGCTCATTGGGGCTCCCTATCTCATCTCTCCACACTAATTTTACTGCAAGAGATAGTCCATCAAGTGGCTTTGCATTTCCTGAAGCTGAGTTCAGGGTGATCCTGATTTAGATAGACTCAAGTTCACTGGTCTGTGGCATCTTCTAAGGTCTGGAGTTGAGTAAACATGAAATTGAACCCTGGCTCCACTATGGAGGAACTGGGACCTTGGACTAGCCTCTTTCTCAGCATCTCTTCTCCTCCCTCCCTGCCTTTAAATGGAGGTAAAGATAGTCTTTGCCTCAAGGGGATCGAGAAGGAGGAAAATGCAATAGGCTGAATTGCAGAGAGGAGCCTCATAAGCTAAGAAGCACTACAAACATTATTTGTTTGAGATTAAGAATTAATGAGCTGCAAGTTTCTCTAGCAAACATTTCTGCAGCCGACCTTTAACATCTGCAGCACCCCATAACTCCACACTCACGTCAGGGGCAGAGTGTGGGACGGTGCTGTTGCAGCAGCCTCTGTTGCCTAGCAACAGGAAACCCATTGGGTGGCTAGTCTAATTTGTCAGAATGTCTTATCCGCTGAGATGACACCCATATCCCCTTACACAAGAGGGGAGGGTAAGCTGTGGGTACACACTGTCCACCAGCCACAGCACCCCGTCCCTTCTCAGAGTCTGCTTGAGCCAGGTGGGGCCCCAAGATAGTTGTGGTACCACAGGGCACGTGAGCCCCAGGGACTCTCACGAAGCCTGCTCCCCGTGCCCCGGGGCCTATCAGTCTGACTCTGAGATGGTGTTTCGGGCTAAGGCCAGTGCAATATTGTTGCCCTTGGCCCTCTGTGCTACCTGTAAACCGGGTGGACAAAGCCTAAAGTGCATCCACCCATGCCTGACCTGAGAGTGAGCAGGGCGAGCCCTCCAAAGGCAGCACTCCCCTCCTCCAGCTCCACGCTCCAGTGCAAGGGGCCCTTATCAGCCTCACAGGCCTCTGCTTCCCAAACACCCACAGCTATGGGGTCTTGTAACTGGCCTCCCCCCCTCCCCTTTCCAATTATTGGCATAGACTTTGCAAGCTCTGCCTGGCGCCAGGGGTTGGCGGGTGTGGGGGAGCTAGTGGTGAGTGTCAGGATCCCTCCCTCATGGGGCTTCCCGTTGCAACAGGAAGATAGGAAGGCCACCCGGGCCATCTGTAACTAACATGCTTCCAGAAAGCACTGCCTTTTATTTGGAAATGATGTTTGCCATGTTTCAAGGGTGTTAAAATGTTTTTAAACCCATTTTGAAATGAATTGACATAAAATGAAAAGTCATGTTTTGGGAGGGGGTGGGATGTTGACTTAGCAAATTAAAGTGCTGGCAACCCAACATAGCACACTTTTTGTCCATCTTGCCCCATCCCCTTCCCTTCCTATCTTCTTCCCTCTCTACGAATTACCCCAGGTTATGAGACTTGAAACACTGGTCTCTACTCCTCTGGTTCCAGTTTCTCTCCTGACAGATGTGATTCCTGACCAGGCTGCCACATTTCCTCTGTGCTTCTGCTGAGGCAGATGTGTGCATCCTTGTCAGCCTTCACCCCAGCACAGGACAGCCTAGTGATCAGGCAGTTTGCATGTAGGGCCAGACTGGACCAAGTTGATCCCGGTCCCTCCAAGCACCTCTGGTGTTCTTTTCAAGGGATGTATGTCCTCCTTAGCACTTATACCACTTGTACTAGTGGTATAAGTATATACCGAGTATATATTGAGTATATATTGAGAGTATATTGAGAGTATATATCGAGATTCAGAGAGGTTAGTTAACTTATACCGCCTGTATTAGTGGTATAAGTTAACTAACCTCTCTGAATCTCGATTTCCTTGTCTATGAAATGGAAAAGATAATAACAGTGTATGCATCAGAGGGAATTTGTTGTGAAAGTGTCTGCCTGGCACAGATACATAGTGCTTATACATTCTCTCTGTTTCTCCCTTTTGTTATTTTTTTAATTTGGAGTACTAACTAGTTTTTTCAATACCCCAAGTTTTTTCATTTTTACCATTTTACCAACCAGTCCTCCCTGAAATGCCCTTGTATTTTTTGGCAGTGGCCCCACCCTCTGAGGCACTGTTCACATGCTTCCTCCTCCAAGTAGCCCTCCCTGCTTTGTCTTCAACCCACCAAACTAATGCACACTCACTACATGCAAGTTAGATTCTAGTAGCTTGTATGCACATCTGGCCACCTTGGTGCTTCTTTGAAAGGATGTGTGTCCTCCTTAGCGAGTGTTACCCACTTGTGACCCTTGACTCTCAGGGGGCCCCCCTCCAGGACATTGGGTAAATCATCTGGGACTTGGCAAAATGGAATGTAGACTTGGGCTGGGATGGTTTTTCAGTCTACCATGTGTGGAGGATCAAATTGGACCAACCTAAAACAAAAACTTATGTGTTCTCTGTAATAGCTGAAGTGGGTGCTATTGTTTTCCCCATTGTACAGATGAAGAACTGAGGGCTTATGAAGTGAAGGCACTTGCTCAGGGTGCAGAGCAGGGCTTGGGGCAAGGCTGCATGCATCCAGCTCCTCCCACTCAGAGCCTCCCTCTTCTCTTGGGGAGCCCGGTGCAAACCTCACCTTCTATTAGTCAATCTTGCGTCCCTGAGAGGCTGATACCAGTGTCTGAAGATGTTGTCCTGCAGGAATGGCAAGGCAACAGAGGCCATGGCCCCACAGGAGTGCTCTGATGACCACCTTCCAGGGAAATGCCCTCCTGCTCTGCAGCGGTTAAGTGAACCTGCTTTCAGTGCCTCTCTGCTGTGTGCATCTGGCCCAGTTGTGATTGGAAGTCCCGTTCCCTTGGGGACGGTGGGTAGATCCTGAGGCCCCAGAGCCACCTGACAGCCACAGGGCCCACCTGAGGCTTGGAGCCCTGTGTGGGTTCCCTAATTATTGCTGGAAACATTCCTCGGCTGTCAACGTGCTAAAAATAGGGAGCTGGAAGAAAATCTTTAAAACGCCACTGGCTCTTCTCCCCAGAGGGAAGTGGGCTGAGTCTATAAAAAAGACAAACAAAAATAAAACCCCCTAAAAGCAAATCAGACTAACTGCATCCTCACTGGAAACCCCAGGGAGCAGAAGGCTGAAGCCCCAAGCCACTTGCACTCCCGTTGGCTCTCCATGGCCCAGTGGTGGTTTTGGAGGTGAGAATCCCTGAAGGACAGGACTGTCATTTCCCCCAGGCATTTCCCATGTGCTCCCAGCCTGACTGTGTCCCCACTGACAGGTTCCTGGACAACTTGATGGAATGTTTAAGATTAGGAGGGATAGGTCCTGGGGACCCCTGGCCTGTGCTTCCACAGTGCAGCCTCGTGGGTCCCTTTGACCACCCCACCCCACCCTTTGACGCAACCCAGCCACTTCCCTGCTGCAGGACTTGATTCATTGTCCCTAAAATGAGGTCTCAGCCAGCTGCTACGCCAGTGGGGTGAGAGCCAGTGTGTATACACAGACGTGTGGGCACACAACTCTCATCACAAAATATAGTTACAAAAACCATCACACTCAGAAGGTTACCTGTGCAGTGTTGGTTTCGCACTGGTTGAAAGGCCCTCTGAGGTAAGACCATCTCAGCAGTATTTGAATCTAATAATAGTATTCAATCTGGTAAAATTGATTCGAAATTATCATGAAAATCTAGCAATAGTATAAGCAATAAATGCTAAAAACATTCTAGTAGGCACAGCCCAGTATGGTTCAAAGAGATGAAGAAAGTTCTCCAAGGTCACATAGCTGATGCCTTGCAGTCAGGACTCAACTGGTCTGCCTGACCATGGATCCACCATGACACTTGGCCTTCCTGAGACTGTTGCTCAAATTCCTGCTATCACTTTAAAAAAAAGAGAGAGAGCAAGAGAGAAGGGAAGAAGTAAGGAGAGAGAAAGAAAGGAAGGAAGAAGGAAAAGAAAGAAAGGAAAGAAGAAAGAAGGAAGGGAGGGAGGGAGGGAGGAGGGAGGGAGGGAAAGAAAGAAAGAAAGA
>PVHY01017901.1:0-30355 GCA_004024945.1 Uropsilus gracilis
CAACCAACAACTGAACATCAACTTAACCAACCAACAATTTGCAGAAAAATGAGAGAAGGAGTGACTGAAGGGGGGATACAGAAGGGGGATATGGAGGGAGGAAGAGGGATCAATTAATGCACAATTGTGAAAGAAAAAGAAAAGAAACTTAGGTTATCTTCGAAAGTAATATACTCAAGGTCAAGACCATAATAGTGAAAGCTGTCAAAAATTTTAGAAGACATAAGTTTGAGCCCTGGCTCTGCTGCTAATTAACTGTGGCTTTGGGTCACTCTGAATCACCCTTCTTAGCCTCTGTGAGTCTCTGCTTCCTTATCTAAAAAAAAATTATAATATCTGCCAATGATACATGAGTGGTTAGCATGACCTCCAAAGCACAACCTTGTAGTTGCTGTTGCTAGCTAATTCTTTCCTGCATTCCAGGGGTTTCTTCTCTAAGATCCTTGCATGTGGAATCCCAAATCTTCCTTCAGTTTGTGTGGTACTTTTAATCACTGTAGATTAAAATATAAAGTATTCTCTTAAAGTATTCATTGGTTCATTACATTTCTTTCTATTTCTATAACCCCTCCCCCCAGTATAATGCTACTGCTGTCTCAAGAATGCAAAGACCTCTGTATCTGAACTTTATATATTTTATCTCCCCTTTCTATGTCAGACATGCTCTCATTATTTGTACAAAATACTGATGCAGTAGCATTCCAGGATCCTGAACCAAACTGCAAACTTTTTGGCACACTGCCCAGGAAAAAGGATCTTTCTCATTGTTATGCAAGCTTGCCTCCTCTCTTTGATATCACACTTCCCCATGGGTCTGGATCTCTGCGCTCTTTCACAGTCCTGCGCTCTCAGCCAGGACCAGCAATAATATCTCCATGCCATACTTCTAGTTCTGAGTCAGCTGTAGTGTAGAACATTAACTCATTACCAGCAAAATTGTCTTTCTACAATCTAGACATTTGAAAGACTAAGGCTGTTTTCATAGCAAATTTGGTGAGAGGATTTCCACTCCCGTTTTTTTGTATAAATGTTCTTTTTACAGGGTAGTTGCAAAGCTTAAAGGAATTCTTGTAAATATACATTGCATAAGTTACACATGATAGGTATAAAATATAACAAACTTGGGGTGGAGGAATATAAGGAAACAATCCTCTATAATTTGTTCTTTCAGAAGGAAAACGTTAGACAATTCATACAACCTAAGTTTCAAGGGTTTTGACCCTTTGCCTGTCTGGCATAACATCAGTCAAATATAACCATACCTATTTTCCATCTGTATTGGGTTATGAAGGATAATACACATCTCTTGTCCCTTTTGTCTTTTTTCAAAAATTAATTGCATCATTTAAATTGAGGTAACATTGTATATGACTTGGGGGTATAAATTCACATCCCTTCAGATGCAGGGTACAACACCAGGACCACTACCAAAACACCCACAGTCCTCCACCATAGGCATTGGATACTGTCCTCATCTTCTATTTGTTTATTGGGTTAACATTGATTGACAACACTGTATATTTCAGGGTGTATATTCATATCTCTTCACATGTGTGTTAACACATCACACCCACCAACAAAGCATCAATTATTTTCTATCACCTCCTTTCTTTCAGTCTCTTACCCTCCCCTTCTATTAGTCTAAGTTCTTCAGTAGCATTTCCAGGCTTTTGTTTGGTTTTGCTTTTTTGTTTTGACTTTTATATTGTACATATAAATAAAATCATCCAGCATTTCTCTTTTTTATAGATTAATTTCACTAAGCATATCTGTTCCCCCAGTTCCATCCATGTTGTTGCAAATGGCCAAGGTTCATCTTTTTTTTTCATAGCTGAGTACTATTCTATTGTGTACACCATCTCTTCTTTACTCCTTGGTTATTGAAATTTGATTGTTTCTATAACTTAGCTATTGTACAATGATGCAGTAAATAAATAAAGCAATAAATAAGTAAATTCCTTCAAATTATTAGTGTCTCTGTGTTCCTGGGATAGATATCTAGGAGAAATATTGCTGGATCATATGGTAGATCTAATTTTAATCTTCTGAGAAATGTCCATTCTGTTTTCCATAGGACTGCACCAGTCTGGATTCCTGACAACAGTGTATAGTCTACATCCTCATCACTTATTGCTTCTGGTCTTACTAATATAGACATTCCCACAGGTGTGAAGTGGTATCTAATTGTGGTTTTGATTTGCATTTCCCTGTTGATAAGTGATAATGAGCATTTTTTCTCTGTACCTTTTGACAATCTCTATGGTTTCTTTGAGAAGTGTATATTTAACTCTTTGCCCATTCTTTTTGTTGAATTGTCTGAGTTCTTTGTAGATCTTGTATATTAGCCCTTTGTTAGATGTATGACATCCAAATAAATTTTCTTCCATTCAGCAGGGTGTCTCTTTGCTTTATTAATGTTTCTTTTGCTGATGTAGATCTCTTTTTTCCTTTAAATATTCAAAAAAATGCATGGATACTATTTATCTACCCAATCTGATTCCCCAAGACACCCTTAATTCTAACATAGCTTCACTTATACACTACGTTCTCTCTGAGTTCATATTTTAAAGTATCAGATGTGCCAGCAGCCAGAAACCCATTTTATTTCTAAATGGTAGAAAAATCATGGCCATTTAGGTAAATGGAAGTATTTTTAAAATCAGCAAGTCGAAAGAGATTTGGGGTCCCAGGGAGTTTATGAAATGTTAATGGCCACCGCTCACTGCTTCACACTGTAAAGCACTTTTATGAAACTACCCAAATAATTAGCTTCCATTCTTCTGGACAACCACGTGGGAGAATTTGTTTTCAAAGTCGTATTCTATCAGAACGGCAAATTCAGTCACTCTTTTGTGATTGAAACTCAAAAACAGGACTAGTATTTGAAATAATGGAAACAGCAGAATCTATTTTATTTCCAGAATCATGGTTGAGGAAAATTCTGACTCTTGCTGACTTTTGGATGTGCATTGATTTACAGACACACAAGTCTGTGATCCTTTTTCTGGTGAAAAGAGCAGGGTAAGAGAATGTATGTGGTGGGAAAAATTCTGAAAATGCACCCCATCTCTGGCCAGGTGGCTCTCCTTAATGCAATGAGCTATCGCTCTAGTGTTTACATTATCTTATATGGCACAGGAGATTAGCTCTGTGAGCCTCATCTAATCACATAAACCCTTAGTGGCAGACAAACATCAGGTTCTGGCAGAAAGGAAGGCAGAAGGGGAAGTCAATGAGCTTCAAAGCATCTGATGGATGGGGAGTGCTTTCACAGGTTTGAATATGGAAGGGGCAGGTGAAATATAGTACAAATGATCTCTGGGAGCAGAGAATGGCTCCTGACTGGCAGACAGCAAGGAGATGGGGACATCAGTCCTCTAAGTGCAAGGAACTGACTTGTGCTATACAAGCAGAGGGACTTGGAAGAGAGGTCCCGGTGTGAGAATACTGCTGTTTTGACAACTAGATTTCAGCCTTGTAAGACCCTGAGCTGAGATTCTAGTCACACCAGGCTGCACTTCTGACCCGCAGATCTATGAACTAATGAATGGGTGTCATTTTTAGCCACAAAGTTTATGGTAATTAGTATGTAGGGATTAATAATAATGAATCCCTTACTGCATAAATCTGTTCCAGGGTCATGGAGCTCCTGAAGGCATGGATTATATCATTTTGATGGAAAAGGTTCCCTCGTCCCTAAAGCGAAGTCTTGTGTACAGTAAATACTCCAGAAGTGTCAACTGGCAAAAATTAGACTAATGGAGCCAGCTGCAACTGCTCAATGTGCTCACTGGGCTTGGAGCATCAATAAGCTGCTTCTCTAGTTCACTGCTACTACTCCCCCGAGGGCAGGGAGCCCAGGGCCAGAGAGTCAAGAGGTTCAGTCCAGGTTTTTTCGTCTTTTACAACAGATAAGAAGGGTCCCCCAGGCACACATGAGTTTAACAGCAACATTGTGTGGTCTTAATCTGGGCTCCCTCTGGGATCTGGGAGATGATATCAGGGATAAAAATAAATCACTGGCACTTGCTCCCCTCGTTCTTGGGCTGATGAGGAGCCAGATGATGAAGTTACACTTTTTACATGATCATGAGAATGGAAGACGGCCGTTTTCCATTCTCATTAGGGTCTTTGTCCAGAAAAAAAAGGCTATATTTGCTGGGGCTCTGAAAAACGTAGCTTCCTTACTGTTCTCAACAGGGAGGGCAGCCATACCCTCTGTGATGTTGGTAAGACACTCCCTTCTTTATTCTTTCTTCCTGCCTTCCTTTCCCCCTGTCCCCTATTCCTAATTTCCTTTTGTTATTGAGTTGTTTGGTTGGGAGAATGAAAGTCCCAGAGCAGCAGCAGCAGCAAAAAGCTCAGCTGCTCAGAGTTAAGATATATGCCCTTTATTCTTATTTGAGTTTCTCACTGCTTAGAGTGTAAGGGGAGAAAATAGAACAGTCTAACAGAAGCAGGGAGCAAGACCTTTTCTATGGTGTTTGGAAAAGACTAAAAATGGGGGCAGAAAGGAAGATGAGCTGACCCTATTCCTGTGCCCGAGCAGGTACTCAGTCTACAATTCTGGAGGTTGTGACATTTACTGTCATTTCATGTCATGTCAGGAAACAGGGTCGAGAGTGGTTTCAGTTCAAGTGTTGCTGTGTGCCTAGACACTTGCTGTCTGTTCTTGGGCTCCAAAGGAACCAGAAAGATAGTAGGGCTGCCAGAGGGTATAGAACTCATGTATGAAAAAGACATGCAGAAGACACATGCAGGAGAAAGATCGTGCAGGAGAACCAAGGGGCACCGGGAGGTAGGAGGACGAGAGTGGATGAGATGTGACTTGGTGGAAGCAGCGGTGTTTATAGACATGGTGAAGAAGGTTCTTTGTTGCATGGGCTTGGGAAGGAGGACTGAAATGTAGTTTCATGGAAATAGCATGAGGTGGTAATGGACATTTTGTATGTCTAGTTGCCACAGTGTTCACATTGTTATGGACTAAATTATGTCTTCTTAAAATTCGTATGTTGACGCGCCACCATTCAAGGAAGCTACATCTGGAGACAAGGCATTTGGAGAGGCAATTAAGGATAAATCAAGTACCCTCATAAGAAGACAGTTCACAGAGAAAGCTATAAGGATAAGGGGTTCAAGAGAAAGAAATCCTCCTGATACCTTAAGCTTGAACTCCTAATGTCCAGCTCTGTGAGGAAATAGCTTCTATTGTTTAAGCACCCCATCTGAGATATTTTGGTATGGTGGTCCTGGCAGACTAACACATGTTAAAGCAACTTTGGTCAATTCCTGGTTCTCAATGCCAGGTGAAGGCTACTCTAATTCACCTATTCTTGTGGTTTAAAATCTGAATGGGTTGAGAGGGCCAGGTGCATCGGACTTGAGGCAGGAAGGTTCTGGCATGGCTCTCAGGTAGGTGGTCTGTGTAGGTCATGTCACTAATCTGGACCATGTTTGTCTTTCCAGTGAATTAGGAAATTTATATGAGAAACTTACAAATACATGGATATAAAGGTCAATGTGAGAATATCAATAACTTTGGTATATTTTCCAAAAAACACTCCACTGCTTTGCAAATCCCTGGTTTTGATATTACAGGTCACTTCAGGTCAGCAGGGCCTGTGGTTTTATGTACACACACATCTCTGCTTTTTACTGAAAATTCTTTTAGTGCTAAAATGATCAGTACTTTCTGCCTGTTGACTGGGGGTGAGGCAAGACCTTTACCAATCCTAGAGTGTCACCACTAGGCACTGTGTGAGAGGAAAAGGCCTCTTCAGAGGTGAAAGTTGAGGGGAACGCTAAGCCATCAAATTTTCAATAGCTGAGACTCAAGAAGCAGCAATGACTTCACCTCTTGCTTTGCACTCACTGTTTCAAAGGGGTGTACCCTCCTCTGCAGGAGATGGGATGCGGAAGTATGACTTCTTGTGATCAGAACAGAGCCCGTCCTTTTTTTCACCTTGCTTCCCATTTACCAGAGTTATCATGGATACAGTTGGTAAGTAAAAGAGCTAGCATACAGGTTTACTCACAGACACCAGGGGCCTGGGTACGAGATGGAGTTCTGAGCTCATTGTCCAACTCTCATTTCTCTTGTCACTACTTATTTATTCCCAGCCTCCACTATACAAATGCACACAGCACCCACCCACTAGTGAGGTCCACACCCTTATGAAGTCCATTGTAGAAAACCTGGGTGTAGCTAAGTAAGAGGCAGAGTGATTGAGCATGTCTTTCTCTGCTTTTGATGAGCCACTAACCCAGGCAGGAGATTTATTTCTGTTGTCAATGTTATTTCAGGGCTCAGAAACTAGTTGTCTACCTGGTTTTTCAACCAATCATAGGCAGTGCTAAAGAGAGGGCTGGCAGACAACAAGGTCCATTGGGGATAGTGCAGGTTATTTTGAGCTGATCTTATTCTTAGCCAGCAGCCTGTGGCGTTGGTGTCTGCACATGATTCAGTTTAGCCTGGTGGTGGTGGCAGCAGGACACGTTGCTTCAGGTGCTTGGTGTTCAGTATTACAGACATGAATTATGGGAAGAGCAGTTTCCTGACGGCAATGTAGTCTCCCAGAAGACCCAGAGGGTCAGGAGGAAGACTCTGTACAAGCAGCCTGCTGTGAGCAGATGCAGAAAAGTCAGTGCCCACAGAGAAGCTTGCTGCTTAAAACAGAAAACAACTAACCCTGGTACCGCAATATGTCTAGTCTGATTTAGAGATGCAAGAAACTAAGGTCTGAAATCTTGCCAGTATGGCAAGGGATGGGGCAGTAAGAGAGGGGCTGGTAGAGAGGACTGGGAAAGGGATGCTTTACTCTTTGTATCCTCCCCCCCCCCCCGGCAAAAACATGGATGGAGAGTCAATACCTGCACCTTCTAAGTGCATGGAACACTAAGTGCTGAATTACTCTGGCTTCCAGAAAGCCCTTTCCCATCACCTCTAAGCTTCCAAATCCTTGGTGCACAAGATTCCTTAATAACTCCAAGCACTTGCCTAACTGTGTATTGGAATGCTTCACGCAGTGCTTGCCACAGAGTAAATAAGGAGCATGATCAAATCTGATCAAATCCAGGGTTTATTTATTTGGATCATCTTTTCTCTCCAGTGCTATGTCAGCCATTGCCAGTTCCCAATCTGACCATGACCAAGACACCCCCATGTGGGGGTCCCATTGTAGGCATCCTCTCCAGGTTAGTACATTAGGGTAGAGAAGTGGGAGTGGTGGCAAATAAAGGTGTCAGAGGTCTAAGCAAAGTAAACTTAGAAGAACACATCACATGAGACAAATGTGACCAAGTTGACATTTTCCACATACCTTGGAGATGCTATTGCTATCATTATGAAAGAATATGACTCTTTAGAAGAGGAAAAAGAAAGAAGAGAGACATGGGTGGGAGGTGAGCATGGAACCAAATGTGACTGTGAGGGTCATATATTGAGAAGCATTACAAGAGAAACTTAAAAGCATCAAGTGCATACATTCAATAAATTTCTAATAACCAAACAATACCAATTACTCCTAATTTTACATGTTGAATCCTCCCTGGGACTCCGGACTTATAAATCCAATTGCCAATACAATGCCTCCACTGAAATTTTATGGAACCCTTAAATTGAACATGATCCAAAGAGGGATCTTGATATTCCCCCCCAAATATATTCCTCCTACAGCATACCCCATCTTGATAAATGGCATTGCTCAGACCAAGACATAAAAGCCATCCTTGACTGCTCTGCTCTCCAAATTTTCCAACCTCCAATCTGTCAGAAAATCCTGTCAGTTCTGCCATCAAAATATATACTGGATCTAACTATTCCTCAACACCTCCATGTCTATCACCTTTAATCCAAGCTATTATCTCTCACCTAAACAACTACAAGATATTAATTTTGCCCCCTACCTCTACTTCTTTCATTATCCAGTTGGTTTTCCGTACAGTGGTCAGCTTAATACAACAATCAAAGTGATTTTACATCCTATGAATTAGATTGCATCATTCTTCCACTTAAAAAGTAATGACTTCCCTTAATGGTACAGATTAAATGCAAACACTTTTTCAAGGCTGCTCACAGAGTCTGGTCAAGTTCTGGCTTTAGCTTATTTATGCAACCTCATCCCCTATCTGTCTCTCTCTCCAACACTGTCTTTTCTCTTTCTCCAATTTAAGTTCAAGGTATATCAGTCTTCTCCTGCCCTTTACCATTTTTCTTCCCTTTGCCTGCCATTCTCTTTCTCTGGCTCTTCACATGATTTACTCTTTACGTTTTTACCATAAACACATCAGAAAGACCTTTTGTGACTATCTAAAATAGACCCAACTCCACTTTAAATTAGCATGGCACCCTATTTGCTACTTTTGTTGTATTTATTGCAACTTGAAATGATTTCATCTGTTCATATGCATGTGCATGTTTATTTATGTTTCTGTCTCTCCCATCAAGGTTGCAATTTTCATGAATGTAGGGGAAATGCCCATCTAATTGAGAATGAATCTTTAGTGGCCAGATCAATAAAAGTGTTTCTTTGTTTTTAAAGCCAATTCTTTTTTGTTGTTTTGAAGTAACATTTTGTTTAACATTTAATCACATGTATGTTTCAGGTGTATGTATACTCTATTCATTCTTATTTTATTTTATGTCATTATCTTCGCCAGGGGTTCTCCCACTCCTACCACCTTATCACCCGTGAACTATCGTCTTAGTCTTTTTGTGTCCCTCCCACTTCCACTTCCCCTCACCCCATGCTCCATGCTTCAATTTTATTGAAGTTAGTTTTAAATTTTTCTTCTCTGTTTGTTTTCCCTTTATCCATCATAAAGCGAGACCATCTATTATTTCTCTAATGAAAGTGTTTTGAATGAAGAACTGAGTGGAGTTCTGCAATATCGAAATCGTAAAGGTCTAAAGAGACAAAACCTTAATTTTCTGGACCCCTCAACTTTTAACTAAAAACTATGGGGGTTAACCACAAACTTTCAGGATAGAGTCAGAGTCCAGGATTATTATGATCAGGGTGCATGATGGAGGCCAGTAGCTGCATCTGTATTAAGTCAGTAAGAAAAGACTAAAATAGCAAATCAAATTCCAGTGTAAAGTTGGCCCTGATAACCAAGGGACACAGTGCTTTGTACCATCCAATGTAGAGTACTATATAGCAAGAAGAAACAAAGACTTTGGCATCCAGGAGACGTGGGCTTGAATAGCCATGCAGCCCCTGGCAAGCTGGGGGATGTTGGGAAATCTATTTACCCTATCTGAGCTTTCTCGTCTGTAGAATGAATATGATAATATACCTACTGTACAGGGCTACTATAAGAACTAATGATGTAAAAATGTAGAACATAACCTAGCACATAATATACACCAGTGATAAACAAGAGGAAGGAAAATAAGAAAGAGGAGATAAAGAAGAAATGACCTCTCACAAGTTCATACAGTGCTGGAATTCTGTCTCCATCACTGCCTTGACCTGAGTTCTCAGGGTAGTGACTGTGATATCCTGGGCATGACTGCCGGGGTCACAGTTTTCAGGCTACAGCCATCATTCCACAGACATCCCCCCAAATCTATCACTTCATTAGTGAAAAATAGAAAGATTCAAGTTATTATCCCTGGTCCTAGGCCGTAGCCAGCCAGTGATGTCCTACCAACTCTGTCACCTGTGTTGATGAGGGTCACGTTAGACAAATTCCTGCTTGTATTTTAAGGTGGAAGTATATTGGTGTAGCAGAGTTACAGATGGCCAGGGTCCCCCAAAAAGTCTTCAATATCACTTCCTTGAAAGAATGCTACAAATACAGGGCAACCAACGAAGTCACTTAGCTCCTGAATGAGAGCATAAATTCTGAGAAGTAATCATACCAATCGTTGTTCTTGATGCACAAAATAGAAGCAGTATTAAATTATCAATTCTAAAATTAGAAAGGAATATTTTCTATGAATATTTGTAGTTCATTATTGACTTTTGAGGCTCATTATACAAGTACTAAAATATGGAATTTTATGATTACTTTGTATAATTATGTATAGACAGAGAGCCAAACTCCCTTTAAAGTCAGTGGGAGATGTGCATGAAGAATGAGAGATAAAATTGGTCCCTATGCATTTTTCAATTATTCTGGATGTAGAATTCAATATTTCAAAATGACAAAAGACTCATCTTGTTTTCAAATAGGCTATGAAGCACAATAAGAATAATTTATTTATATAGCTGTGTTCTTCGGGAAGCTCACAGCATTTTGCAGCTGCTTTCATCATGAGGAGGTAAGAACCATTAATGTCTGATTGTTTTTCTAGGTGTGCAAACTGAGGCATAGAGTGGCCAGGTCATTTACTAACACTAACACAATAATTTGTTGATACAATTTACTTTTAGAATAAGATGAATAATATTGTCTGCACTACTTTCTAGTGTTGCAAAAAGGTGTGTTTTGGATACCCATTGTGTGATCTCAAACCATCTTGACCTTGCCTCTTACTCCATCCACCACAGTATTTATTCATTTCCTTGAAGCTGTCCACCAGGCACCACTTCATTCTGGACTCACTACTGCTATCTTCTGCTCTCCTGTCATTTCAAGTATATCTTGGGGTTGGATATCCTTGGTATCTGCCCTGACCAATGGGAACCAGAGATGAAGAATGAATGCTTTCTACAGCCTCTGCCTCCTTGCCCTACCCCAAGCTAGAAGAGACAAAATATTCTTAGTTTCCTCATCTTACTAATCATTCACAGAGACACCCATCTCAAGGATGCTTCCTTGTGTTGTCTTTGTTCCCTTCCTTATGTCATTTCTCCATCTCTGTCCATGGACTTGCTTCTCAAACATATGGCCCACATACATGTATTTGTTCAGGCTCTGCTTTCAATATAACCAAGGCCAAGACAGAATGAGAAGAAATGACATATATGAAAGAACTGAAATCACAACAGTGCTATGTAATATAAGCCATTACTACAACATATAATGTCAGAAGTATTCATACCGATTATATCAGTCATAATTTATGCTCAAATTAAGCTATTGAAGGACTGAAACAAAAAGCACCAGGTTTTGCTGAAACCTTACATCAGCATAATATTCCTTTCTCTGGAGGAACACAAAGGCTTCCCAAGGGTTTACAGGCAAAGAGAGAATTATGCAATCAATTTCCAGCATCTTCATGTATAACTTCTAAAGCTGATCTGCCTGAGAACATGCTTGCAGTCAAGGCATGTTATCAATGTTTTCTTTTTCCATCTGACACTTGCAGCTATACTTCCACCATCACACACACGCAGAAAAAGGCAGGACATTCATCCTGAATCATACAATGATAAAACCCATCTTTGTGCTTTTGTTTAAAAACAATAGTGAAGTAGTATCTCATTGTGGTTTTGATTTGCAATTTCCTGGTAATAAATGATGTTCACCATTTTTTCATATACCTGTTGTTTATTTGCACCTCTTCTTTGGAGAAGTGTCTTTTTAGCTCTTCTACCCATTTTTTCCATTGAGTTATTTGCTTTGCTTTTGTTGAGTTGTGTAAGTTCTTTTTATTTCAGGCCTTATCAGATACATAGTATGCAAATATTTTTTCCCATTCAGTAGTGTGTCTTCATTTTGGATAACATACCTCATATCTGTGAGAACAGCCCAATATTCAAACAAACAACAAATGATGGCAAGGATGTGGGGGAAAAGGAGCCCTCTTCTCTGGTGGTGGGAATGTAGACTGGTCCAGTCACTATAAAAAGCTGTATTGAGGTTCCTTAAAACATGAAAAATGCATTTACCATATGAATCTAGGGTAAACCCTGGGAATATACCCATGAATCAGAAAGGGAAACCTGTGCTCCTATGTTTATAGCAGCACTATTGCACTATTTACAATTGCCAAGGTATGGAAATAAGCTATAAGGCCCAAAACAAATGAGTGTATCAAGAAGATGTGATATATATAAGCAGTAGAATATAACTTGGTGATCAAAAATGAAAAGCTCATGCCATTTGTAGCAATGTGGATGGAACTAGAATGGATTATTCTAAGTGAAGTGAGCCAGAAAGAGAAATGCTGGAAGATTTCACTTATAGGTGGAATCTTGAGAAACCAAATAGAGGAACAGAAATAAAAAGACAAACCTTGCAAGCTGATCATAGATCTGGGGATGGGGGAGAGGGGTCAAACAGGGAGGGAAGAGCACAAGAATCTGGTGATAGATCACAGGTTAACACAGGTGGCGAGAAAACTACCAGAACTACATCTGATGGGAGAAATCAAATGTTGTACTAAAATTAACAAATATGTTGGATCTTGTCTACTACTATTATTACTATAATGACTTTCTCTTTATCTTATTTCTTCTACATTTATTATTTGAAATTATTCTTTTATTTTCTTGTGATTGGTGGTTTATAACACTGTACTATCACTTAGCTTGTTGCTCAGATTGCTCTCATGTTACCACTGGGATTTCTTTTCTTTTCATTTTAATTTTTATTCAACTCCCCCAGATAAACAAATTGAAAAATGCACTCTGTGCTGACAACTTAATATTATTAATGTGGAATAGGGATTTCATATACTGAGTAACATGTACTGAATGAATTGAAGCAGGTGGAAGACTTTTCTGGAAGGAGGATTTATAAGATCTTGCACCAACATAAGTATGAAGATGAATGAAAGGAAGCAAAAATAGAACTGAGAATAGAAATCCTTACTGAAATAATGGCCATATAACTTCTGCTGCACCATGTTTTCAGTCTTCAATTTATGGGATGGGCTAGCTGAGTCTCTAATATTTTGAGAACAAAGAACAGTGGACATGTTCTTTGCATTCCTAGCTTTGCTCACTTATATTTTCACTAGAAACTTGTCATAACTAACTCCCATTAGGATTTTCTTCCTGTCAGTCTATATTATGCCCTAGAAAAAGATAACAGAGGAGTAACACGACCTTTTCTAAGGAAACTGGAATGATGGATATAGACCAAGAACAGAACAAAGAGACAACATGGAGTCTTAGATGTATCTCTCAGACTAGTAACTTTGCAATTTTTCTTGGATAATTCTGGGGTTGCTGAACTGTTATTTAGTTCCATGTCGCTGCTCCATAAGGATTAAAAGAAAAAAACAACAAAGTTGGGAACGTCTGTAAAATCCTGCCTGGCAGAATGATGCCTAACAACCAGGTTATTGATTCTTATCAGCCACTGATCTCTCGGCAGAAACATCATTTTCCAACAGACCTGTTCAGGGAATCCCCTGTGTCCATTCTAAGTGCCACTCAACTCCTCATGTGAGCTCTTATCCTTCTTCAGGCCTCCTGTGTTCTTTTATAGGGGCAGCTAGGCATTTCAAGATCTGATATCCCATGGCTCCTACTTCCCATGACTTTCATCTTACTTCGCAATGACCACTTTCCCTTCTCTAATTTCCCAGTAACTCCCATTCCTATGTCCCCTTGAGATATCCCTGTCCTTCATGACACCTTCTCTCAACATATTTGTTTCCAATAGCCCCCCTTTCTCAAACTTATCAATACTCTTATTCTTTTATTATTCATGACATATTTTTTCTTCTTTTATCTCAACCTCTACCCTCCTCTAGGAGGATTCATCTTCCTTAATATTTATACTTATCACTCTTTCAGAATAAGAAAAATTATGAAAAGAGTAAGAAAGATCAGTGGTAGCAGGGATTGAATGAAGGGAGGAATGACAGGCATTAAAACTGGTCTATGTGATACGATAATGGTGGACACATGCCATTCTACACATGTTAAAACCCACAGAATATACATCAAGAGTGAACTCTAATGTGAACTATGGACTTTGGGTAATAACAATGCAACAATATAGCTTCATTGATGCAACTGTACCACTTTTGGTAGAATGTTGATGATGGAGATGCTGTACCTTTATGGAGAAAGGAGGGATATAGGCACTCTACGGATGTGCTGCTAACTTCGTTGTGCAGTTAAAATTGCTCTTTAAAAAGTTGAGTTGAAAGAGGAGAATACTAATAAAAACTACTCAAATATATCCCTATAATATTATAAATGCAAAATGACATTCTCACAATCTTCCCTTTTCCTAAGTATTAAAACTCTCTAATTTTTATATGTAAGTATTCAAAGGAGAATTTCTAAATATAAAATTTCAAAAATAATTACTTAACAACCCTCCCACAAAAATGTCTCTTCTTCTACAGTTAAGATTATTTTGTCTTCTCCCAATTGCATATTCCTTTCCAATACACACACACCAGCTTACAAATGAACATCTTCCTTACCGGCACAAAAGGAGCTGCTGTTCAAAATTCTGAGATGCTGTAGATGCCTGGAAGTTTTGGGGTTTCTAATAAATAAATTATTAGAAAAGAGACCTCAATGTGGGTACAAAGGGACACCTGTGCTTGGATGTTTATTGCAGCACTATTTATAATAGCAAAGTCCTGGAAACAACTTAAATGCCCCAAGACAGATAACTGGATGAAAAAGATGTGATACACACACACACACACACACACACACACACACACACACACACACACACACTGGAATATTACACATCAATAAAAAATGACAAATTTGATGAATTTTTGGTAACATGGATGTACCTAGAAGAAATCATACTGGCAGAAACAGGTCAGAAGGAAAAACACAAAAATCAAATGGTTTCACTAATATGGACAACCGAATGAAAGTACACAACTGCGGGAGGGGACCAGCTGGAGTGGCCAGGGAGGGGAGGTGGTGGGGGACCCCCAGGAATCACAATGATGTGAAATATACATATATATGAATAATTAAAAAAAAGAAATTAGAAACTCTAATTCAGATGGTTTAAATTCTTTACTTTCAACAAAATAGGACAGGTCAAATTATTATTTGACTGATCATTAATTTCAGATTATAGAACACTAAATTTTAACACAGATGTTCAAACAATAAAGTGACACTGTAAAAAGAAAACTTCCATTCCCATATACCTAGTTAGGCAAACAATATCTCCCAATACATACTTTACAAAATGTAGAAATTAAAAGAAATAAATTGAATTGATATTGAAATATCAGCACATGAGGCACATTGAGGTATAGGATGTTGAAGTAATTTATGAGAATTTTCAAATGAGTGTTATTTCCATGAATATAGAATATGTTATTTATCTGACTCATGCTATCCCCCCTAGATAGAGTTCAAAAAAAAGAGTATATATTTTTAATGTGTCCAAGTACTTTGTGATGGTTGGTTTTATGTGCCAACCTAACTGGCTCATGGGGTATCTAAAAATTGGGTATGTCTGTGAATGTATTTTTGGATGAAGTTAACATTTAAATGAGAGGGTTGAGAAAAACGGATTCTTTTTCTTTTTTTTTTTAATTCATTTTATTGATTTGTCACACTTGTGCATTAATTGATCCCTCCTCCTCCCTCCATATCCCCCCTCTGTATCCCCCCTCCAGTCATCAATCCATCTCCCATTTTTCTGCAATTTGTTGGTTGGTTAAGTTGATGTTCAGTTGTTGGTTGTTTGGCCCGTTGTTCTCTTCCAATATTTGGTAAATGTGTGTGTGTGTTTTACCCTGGGAAGATTATTTTTCTTAATATGTGGCGTCTTATCAATCAGGTGAAAGCCTAAATAGACTAAAAAATGATTTATTTACTTTATTGATTATTTTAAAAAGCAATTTATACTCATAATAAAATCACACACACCGATCTTTATACTCCTTCATTATCCTCCCAACAAAGTTACCAGCTTGGCATTAAATATAAGATTATGTACGCATGTTTTTTCTCTGACTACTAGCAGATTTTTTACCTTAAGTTTACTGATGATCTACAATTCCTCTTGGATATCAGCTTAGTTGTATCTTTTGCCCAGTTTTTCATTAAATATTTCTTTTTTATTCTTTGGGGTGGCATTGGTTACATTGCTATTCATGTTATAGAAGTATAGGCTGTCCCTACTTTTTATGCATCCTCACCCCCTCCCCCGTGGGGGTGCTTTATCATTCTTGTATCTATGTCCTGTATAATATATATATATATATAGTGAACTTTTATATAATATATATAGTGAACTTTTTTCCCCACAGTTATTTTTCATACCCTGTTGCTTTCGTTGAGTTTTATTTTATATACAGTAATGTTGACAGATTCTAAGATAACTTTTGACAAGTGTGTACACTCATGTGAGCACACTTAAAAAATATAGAGCACTTAGAGCTCATCAGAGGTTTCCCTTGTGTCCTTTTGCAGACAATACTGTCCAAGAAATCTCTCACCTCTATCATCCTAAACTGAATTTAACATGTTCTTGAATTTCATATACATGGAATCGTTTAGTGTGTACTGTTTCATGTGACTTCTTTCATTTAATATGTTTTTGACATTCATCAATATTTTGGGGCAGATCTGCAGTTCCTTAAAAGTTTACTGTGTGGTAGTCCATCTTATGAATAGAATACAATTTCATTATCTATTCAAATATTCAGGGGTGTTTGGGTTGTTTCTAGTTTCGGGCTCTTATAATCAAAACAATTATGAATATTTGCTACAAGTCTTTGGGTAGACATATGTGGTCACTTCTCTTGGATAAATAATGAGCACTGGAACTGCTGGACTACTGGATAGGCATATGTTGAGCTTCAGCAGATAATATCAATTTGTTTTCCGAATAGTTGAACCAATTTACACTATCAGCAGCAACATGACAATTCCAGTTGTCCACACCCTCCCCACTACTTGACCTTGTCGGTTTTTTTGAATTCACCTTTTTGGTGGTGGTCTAGTGGCATCTCATGCTGATTTTAATTTATCTCCATTTACATTTTGACTTTATATTTTATCTGGTGGAATTTTCTCATTTGGGAGTTAGTGGCATTTTCCCCTTGCAAGAAAATCAGACAATGAAACTTAGACAAATGTAAACACTCAGAGGAAGAACTCCAAGGAGAAGCAACCCTGCCTGTGTCCATTTCTAATAGCACCCCCAAGAAAACATAACTACCAGTCATGAAATGTTGGGATTAAGTCATAATCACCTATCTATCAGTTCAACTGTCTCTCTGTTTATCTATCCGTTCACCCATCCATCTAACATGATCATCATCATCTAGTTTTATTCTGATCACATTGGTTGATCACACTGTAGCTAATTCAAAGTCATAGGATCACACCTTCAATCTATAAAGGGCAAAAGACAGTATGAGTTTTCTAAATCCAAGCTTGTTCTTGGTCCTTTGACATTGAGGTGCTTTTTACATGTAGATTACATAGTTTAGCTATGTAATTCACCTAAGTGTGTAATTTAGGATTTTTAGTAAATCTGTAGTGTTTTGCAACCATCACCATGATCCATTTGGAAATCTGTGTTTTACCAAGCTCCCCAAGCGGCTTCCCACACATCAGGCCCTCGTTGCACTTTCAGCATGCCAGGGATTAGAAAGGCTGTCTTTTGGAACGCCAACTGCTCTGTCACTTCTTGCCAGGTCTTTTCATGGCCCCTACGACTCTCCTGCTCTTAACGCCTCTCACACCTCACTACTCCCCATTCTTTTCTTTCTATGCTGTTAGCTTAGAACCCTCTTGTTTCTTTGATTCTGTTTTTTAATTTTAATTGATTTATTTATCTATATATTCTTACATTGTTGTGTAGCCTGAATTATTCCCACCACCATGTCACCCGTGAACTGTTATCTTAGTCACTTGTGCTCATCCCCCTCCTCAATTTGCCCTCCCTCCCTCTCTCCCTCCTTCTCCCTTTCTGTATGTGTCAGTTCAGTTACCAGTTTGTTAATTTTAACCTTTTTTCTTTTTTTGATTTGGATTGTCACACACACACACACACACACACCAATATTTGTTAAATGATTCCATCTGAAATACATATGCTACCTCACTTAGTCGCTTATTCTCTCATTCATGTGGTTCTCAGACTTCACTTTAGAAAATATTCCTTTATGTTTTTTTTTAATTTAATGAGAACTGGTGTTTATTTTTTAATGCAAAATTCTTTTAAACTTTGCAGAAAGAGATCATATGAAGGACATAGGAATAGGAACTGCATGCCACAACAAGGTTTACCCATCAACCAGGAAAATTGATGTTTCTTGCCTGGGGGAAAATGTGTGTTTATGTGAGGTAATAAATTTGACCCAAGGAAAGTTATGACCTAATGATGCCAAAGCAAGGGGCCAGCCATGAGTCTTATTCTGTCCCCTAAACATCCACAGGTCAGTGAGAGTGTGCAGATCAATAATGAGGATCTTGTAACCTCACATATGAATTGCTACTTGTTTTTTTTTTCAATTTTTTTATTCTTTCTTTAAATTTCTTACAACATCAGCAAATGATTATTGGAATGCCTTCCCCTCCCCCTGACCCCACCTCTGTTCACACAGACTCCTTGCTCCTTGATGTTTATTGATCTATGTTAAGTCCATTGCTTTCTTCCTTTTCTGTGGCAGTTTCCTTTTGCTGGGTGACTGTTCCTGGGACATGGTAAACGTGCTGGTAAGGTTTTCAGTCTTAACTTTGTGTTGGGCAGCCAGTCTGTGCTCATTTGAGGTCAATCATAGTCCATTCTCTGTGCTGTTGTCTCTTCGACTTATAGCTCTGTCCTCTGGCTTAGGTGGCCTCATCCCCAGCCATTGTCAGTAAAGAAGTTACTTATTGTTGGAAAGCATCTGTTGATGGCCTTTGCAGGTCATTTTCTCTCCCTTAGTTTGCCGCTTTGCTATGAAGCTGATACCCTGGCTCTGTGGCCTTCCTCTCCCATGGAACAGGGAGGGGCACCTTGCTCGCTTAGATGGCATATCAGAACTCGAATTACATGTCATCCACTCCTGGTGAGGCCACAGGTGTGATTCTGTGATAGGTCATCACCATGGTCATTTCTCTGTCAATTATGCAACGACTTTTGCAATGTTTCTTCTCTTGCATCCTGTTCAGGTGCATGGGCAGGAACTTTACCTGGTTCCTCACCCATTCCATGTCAGCTTTTGTAGTCATTGTTTCCTCTTATTCCTCCTGAGGACTAAGTGGAGTAGACTGAGAGTAAAACAGGAGGGGCGGCAAGTCCACCCTCCCTCTACTAGAACCCTACCAGGGTCCAAGAGTGCTGGGGTGCCCTCACACTGGCCCACTCAGCCACATCCACCACAGGTGCCTAGCAGCCCCCCAGCTTCCAGATCAAAGGCAAGGGGTGCTGGTATGTGCGGGGCTGAATGGCCGGCCACCATGGCTGACCATGGGGTGCGAGGGCCCAGAAACCTTGTGTGCCAGTCCTGTGCACTCACCCAACATGGCTACGGCTGAAGCGGGTCCCCTAGCAACCTCCCAAACTCCAGACCAAAGGTGGGGGCCACCAGCCTGCACAGTCTGGGACAGTCGGCTACCACGGCTGGCTGTGGGGTGCTAGGACACAGAGACCCCATGCACCAACCCAGTGCAGTGCACTCACCCGACATGAGGCTGCGACTGACCTGAAGTGCTACTTGTTATGGCACCAGCAACTGCATCTCGAGTTCTGTTTGGGACCTAATTTCAGGAACAAAATCCAAACAGACTCAGGGTCTACATGCAAAATTCAAGGTCAAATTCAACTTAATAAATCACTGAAAATTATCTTGAGTAACTATGATACTCCGGGCATCTTTGTTTCCTGGTCAATGGTTATCAATGATTAAATTCACCAGTAAAAATTAGAAAATAATACATGTATTCTGACCTTGGCTCTGATTCTGTAAGTTTGAGATAAGGCTACAGGCATTGCTGAAGAAGCACAGGGTTGAGGATCATGGCTATGTAGACGGGGTTTTCAAATTTTCTTTTCTCAGTGTCAAAATCATTGTGTAGAAATGCTGGTCATTATCACAGCTAATACAAAGCTGATCCTTAATAGCACACAATGCTATTTTTCGCAACTTTTCCTTGAAGACCCCTATGATATCATGATCCCTTATTCTATTTCCTAGAAGTAGTTGCTGTGTGACTGGAATTTAGTACTCTGGAAAATATCAGTTTCCAGATATTCCATGTGTTACCTTGCTTTTGGCTCAGTATACTAGTGCAAAACCTCAGCGTGAAACTAAGAATATCTGTGTGTTTCCAAAAGCTGATAGAAAAAATAAAATAAAACAAACAATAAAAAAAGGTGATACACGTGCTTTGAACAGAAGGCAGAATTTGAAAATGGCTTGTTTTGGATTACATGCATTCCACCAAAATTCATATATTGAAGTCCCAACTTCTAGTACCTCAGAACTTAATGACATTTGGAGATAAGATCCTTAAAGAAGTGATTAAGTTAATACCAGGATCAATCAAACATGAATGGTATCCTTATAAGAAGAAGAGATGCCAGGAATGGGTACACACAGAGAAAAGTTCCTATGATGAGGAACAAAGATGGCAGCTATCTGCAGGCCAAGGAAATAAGTTTCTGTAGAAAAACTTATTCACACCTTGATCTTGGAGTTCCAGTCTCCAGAAATGAGAAACTTTCAAAGTCTGCTGTTTCAGATACTCAGTCTACCACATGGTATACACCCTTTTCCTAATTACTCAATCTAATACAACCCTAGATGCTTCTGTGATATTTATGATTCAAACGTCTCAAATCAGTTATCCCTAAGAAAGACAGATTATCTTCCATAGCCCTGACCAAAGCATGTGCACTTTTAATCTTAATTGGGATCTTCATGGTAAAGGCAATTTGATGTAAAAAGGAATCAACATAAGGGAGATAGATCCTCTGTTGCAGCAGAGGGTTATGTGCAAGCAATGTGAGTGGCCTTTAGTGGCTAAGCAGTGTGCAATGATAACCAGCAAGGAAATGAATACTTGAATTCTACAAGCATAATGACTTCAATTCAGGCACAGTCACAAACTTGAAAGAAGACCCTGTGCTTTAGATGAGAAAGCATCCCATGTGACACCTTGATTCTTGTCCTGGAGGAACTTGAGACTGAGCTTGGTCCTGCAGAAGTGAATACATGGGTGGTATGTCAAGTTGCTCTGGATTCACATTTTTATGGACAAGACCTCTTGGGTAGTGGCTTTCAAACTCAGGTATGAGTCACAATCACCTGGAAGCAAACATTCTTGGGTTCCATCCCCAACGAATTTGATGCATTAATTCTGAGATTGGTCTCAGAAATCAGCCAATATAACTAATACTGTGGGTGATATTGACAGTATAGGATTGAGAACCACAATGTGAGAAACAAACATTGGTCCCTCATATTACTGAGATGTCTCATGGACTGCTTAGAGGTAAGAGAGATTTTCTGGTGGGGTGTGTTTGAATAGGGAGCTGGTGTGAGTTCCCAATTTACTCAGAAAAATCCTCTATTTCATTTTTATATGTTAGTTTTTATCTTCTTTCCTGGTTCCTTTCATATATTTGCTATTTATGCTTCTATGCAAGATTTCTGTTAAAGAATGGATTTCACCATTTAGAGAAAAAAATTCAAAATATCTTTCAGAGTAAACTATGTCATTTATTTACTAAGAGATGTCTATTTGTTAGGTATTATGTTGTGTGTACGGTACTGAAGGGCAAACAGATAAGGGAGATACAATACTTCTTATTGTACTTCCAGTATCTTACCACAGAGTTGAGCATATAGTATGAGCTGAAGAAAAATTTGTTGAGCAAAGCAAACAAATGAGTGAATAACATTAATCAGTTCTATTGTAACTGTTTACCTGTTTGCTTTCCCCATTAGACTGAATTCCTCAAGAGTAGAAACCATATCTTGTTCATTGCAATAAACCTCCCACATGTAGCTGTACCTTCCACCTGATGCATAGTAATTTCTTAATATTTGTTGAATGAATGAATGAACATGATGCAGGTGTAAAACCTTGGTATGGTAGATTCAGAAACAAGAATTTGCAGTATTTCACACTTATTACACAAATTATTAAGGCTCTCTCTCTCTGAGAAGAATGAGATATACTGGATACTTGGGGAATGGCTGGTGAGATGATCTGCAAGCCCAGCCTTCAGATAAATTCATGATCTCACCTTTACATCTATCAGGTCTCTGGAAGCTTTGTCCGTTCAGAAGAATGTTCTGGGCTGCTGTTTTCTCATTAGCAATGACTCAGATGAGCTGGAAATGTAGCTGGACTTTGAAAGGGACACTGGAAAGGACCTATTACCTTCTCTCAAAACAAATACCACAGGCAGAGGCAAATCAAATGAGTTTGTGTCTATTCATAGTGATTAACTTAACTGAATCAGGTCCTTTTTACCTGCTATGCCTTAGCTTCTTATTAGAGATCCACGGTTGAGAAAGAGAAAACTGCAGTTTTGTCTTTTGCAGAGGGGCAAATAGGGCAGTGGGTAACATGAATGGAGTGAAGTCCCAAGTCAGCATGGGTTTAGCAGGGGGTAGCATGAAATGTACCTGTGCTGCATCCAAGTTTTTCTTCAAATGTTGTCCAAAGTGTCCTTGGACTCAGTCAATTAGCCAACTTTGTCATCTAAGCATTGGCTCCCCCTGGGTGGAGCTACCAGGATAGAAGGTGTAATTTGAATGGTACTACACTTTCTCATCATTTTAAACTGCAGGGAATTTTTGCACGCTTCCCAAATTTATAGGAATCTTTTGTCTAACTCAGTAACCAATGGGATAAGCATTTATAGACAGTCAACTTTGACAACTTTGTGTTGATTACTGAGTGTGCTAGAATTGACCAAATGTCCTAAGTGTTAAAGGGGGCAGAAAAGCAGCACATTTGGGAGAAGCACAGAACTATATTAGTTGAAATCTCAGTTATGTGATTTATCATTAAGTAAAAGAACCCCATTTGACCTCAGTTTTCTCATTTGTTCAAAGGGCATGATAGCCCCTGCTATACCCACCCCATAAAGATGTTTTAAGCCTTCATTCTGTCATGGATGACAAAATTACTAAGTATTATGCTGAGCTTTAAAAAATGCAGAGTATTACTTTTTAAAGTACCAGATTCAATAGAATGACAATGAAAATTGCCCTCCAGATCAGGATAAATTTGGAATAACATAATTATTAATAGTTGTTAATATGCAACAAGCATACAGCAGCACTGTCCTAAGTAAACCCAGACTTTGGTCACCCTTCGGTCACTTTTTTTCCATAGCATCCTGCCCACATTTTCACTTGGCTCCAATCCCAGTCCTTCACTCTAGAATGCTATTTTATTTTCTAGCACATGCATCCTGTTTAGGAAGAGCAGAAAAAAAATCTAAGTGTTTGATTGTAGATATGTTCTTTGAAACATCTGAGCTAGAAAAATGTTGGACCATGAGAAAACATGTTGCTATTGCAACCTAAACATCCCCAAAGAAAAAACTGCAATGCTCAACTTTGGCTGGTGATTGATTACTCAAGTGAACTCTAGATATCCCCTGGGCTTTGTCTGTTCCTGTTCCTCTAATATGACAGTTTTTTTCTCTGACATGCTGCTAAGCACAGTGAAAGGGAGAACCAACAGGCTGTACTGGACAGACTCTGCAGCTGAGCATTGAGACAATGGCCTGAACACATCTGGGGTGGGGTTGGGTCCCCAGTGGAGAGGCTGCCAAGTGGCCAGTGTTGACTCAAATAATAAAACAAACAGGTGACTGGCTTTGCTCAGGCTTTTGGCCTAAGAATTAGCCATATCCTGCCCGGATAGGAATTTCCATCAAAATACCCATCCGGAATAAAGGGAGACCTTCACCGCCCTTTTGGGCTTGAAAAGACTACCTTCGAATAAAAATCAGTGAGAAAGGATAAAGCCAAAGCCAAGTGGCTGGCTGAATTTTTCTGCTCTTCCTTACTCATCATAAGCAGCACCAAATTCAGAAGGCTGAGTGAGCACACATGAACAATATTCATAAGTGAAAATGAAATAAAATTATAGCATAATTAATCTGATACATATTTAAGAGTAAATGGTGATTATATTACTATCCAATCAATAGATGTACATATTAAGTCATTCACAAAAATGAATTAATTGGAATTGCATTTGCACAGTAATACAAGTATTTATGAGATCAGCTAAGGACATTTGTTCCTTTTGAAAAAATACCCCAAATCTCCTTAATTTACCCAATAATGGGACGCTAGATTAATGTCACAACCATCTCACTTGTTACTTTGTTTCCATTAGTCCCCATCTTCCATGTTACCAGAATCACAATGCTCTTTTACTCAGACTGCTAAGTAATTTTCCTTCTAAAATTAACCCCAACTGCTGTTTCTTGACTGATCTCTAGCTATTCCTCTACTGGCTGTCTTTCTAGGCCCACTAACAGATTATTATTCTAAGGGCTTATTTTTATTTCATGCCAAAATTTGCATGGCATATCTGTCCCTTCACCCAGAATATCAAACTGCAAATCCAAAATCCCCCTTATCAAGTAGAAAGCAGCCAGGAGACAATAGGTCTGGATATTGATTGTGACCATGCAATTAACTTCCTAGATAGCTGTAAGCAAGACAGTTTATTTTACTAAACCTTTCTAGACCTCTAAGATGCTTTTGAATTTGGAAAAAAAAATTACCACATAACAAAAATAATCATACCCATTTTTAAGTTCTGGTTCAATCACCAACCAAACACATCTGTCATAATTTACAATGGTTTCTCCCTGTTCTGAGCCCCCATAGAGGCTCCTTGCCCTCATGATTACAAGATGGCTACTGTAGCTCCAGTTGAGCCTACTCTGCCAAAGGAAGCATTAAGTCTTTGTCTCACCATTCCCATTAAAGTCACAAAATTTTATGATTACATGAAGTACTGAATCAATAACTATGACCAAGGGAATTGGATGCACTCGCTCAGGAACTGGATGCACTCATTCTCTTAGGTGCATTGTCTTATTGCACTCACTAAGACCTGGTGTTGACTGAAGTTGGGAAAGGTCATAAATAAGGTCATTTCCTGAAGGGTTAGTGGATTCTGGACAGGCACATGTCCACAACACTGTACCACTATACAGGGCACATGCTGTAATATAAAATGGTAATTTGTATGTGTCCCTTAGCATCTCATTCATTCATTCAACACATATTTTGAGCAACCATTGTGGTCTGAGCGTCTCATTCATTCATTCAACACATATTTTGAGCAACTATTGTGGTCTGAGCATAGTGCTATTGGCACTGAATAAGATTCAGTGCCCACCTTTCTGGTATTTATATTATAATGGAAAAGACAGAAATAAACAATAAGCAAATGGAAAAATATCAGCTATAATAAGTTTTTTGAAGAAAACAAATGGACTGAGAAAAAGAATAGAGGGGAGAATTCTTTTAGGTAGGATGTTCAGGACACATCTGCCTCAGGAGGTGATAAAAGGAGTCAATCTTAAACATGGAAAGATTAGAGTTAATGACATCCCAGGCAAAGGGAACAGACCATGAAAAAGCATGAGGGAAAAACAAGCTTAGTGCACTCTGAGAAGACTGGGCCTCCAGCAAGAATGGCTTCCAGTAAATTTACCTTGACTATTACCTACTTCCTGGTTTACTTCTTTATCATGATCTCTACGCTCTTAGCTCTTCCAAGATATCCCATGTCAGGGTATTCTGTTTCTTGGCGATTCTGTTTTACCATTGGCTGAGGAAAAGGCATTTCATTACAAAAATCATTGATAAAGACAAAGTATCAGACCAGAAAACATGTAATCATGTCTACAATACCAAGGGAAACATTTAAAGTGTAAGAGAATTGGCGAGTAGTATGGATTGGCCTTTGGAAAACAGACTTGGACAGATTTTCTTTCAATTTAGTTGGGTGACCAGAGTAACAGGACCACTGCATGTCAGTCTTTTGGAAAAATACACTAAGCACATGTAAGACTCTATCAGATAAAGCACAATTTCTTTTGCTTGGGAGGTTTAGCTACCCTCTCCTCAGAGAGTTACCTACCATACTTGGTTACTGTCTCTATGGAATGAAGAAGAGAAACCCCAGGGTGTCTGAGGCACACAGTCTAACTTATGCTGTTTTTGATATCATTGTAGCTTTGAGTCTCTTGTATTTCTGGATGGGATTACTTATTAAACCCTATTTGATGGAAAATACTGGATTTTCTCTTAAACTGGAAATTAGATGCATTTCTCCATGTTGTTGTTTACACATAGGTAGTTCTAAAAAGAAGCTCTCATTTTTAAATTCAGGACTCCCTCCAACTTACAAAGGCCTTCACTTGCATCACAATCTGTTAGCTGTTTTCTCAAAATAGGAATTAAAAAAATGTGATATTTGTGTTTTACGGGGTGGGTGGGAAAGGGAAAAATAAAGGTGGTAAGACTAGGTCATAGAATAAGAAGTTCCATTCTCTAGCCCTTTATATTATTTATATGTTCCTGAAAAGAAATTATAGAACAAATGATGAGATGGGGTGGGGTATAAGGTTCCTTCTGAACCAACTATGGGGTTGGCATCTGAAAGGCTAGAGGGGATTTATATTAGCAGAGGGACACATTTACATATTGAAAGAGAAATGTGGTGTGTCAAGTGGTTAATATCACTAAATAAAAAGTGACACTCCATTTGATTCTACTTAGAAAGTTCTTGTTTGTGATATACGCTTGACAAAGCAGATTCTCAAAACTTCAGTCCGGAACTACTGTTTGTAACATACCTATATAAATCAACTGTCCGGTGAGTTAGATGTAAGGAATATACTGTAGAATTACAGGACTATCTCTTTACAGGGCCTGCATACCAAGCTGTGCATATAATCATAGGTCAATGGGAACACAGGCCCAGATGACACCAGGTATAGTAGGCTCTACCCAAAGCTCTAGAGATAGAGTTCTCCCAAGACCAGTAGTATATCTGAGGCAGTGGAGGTGACGACTGCAGAATAAATGAACACAGCCCTACCCAGCCACAGGGGGGTTACAGTTAGCCCTACACAGCCACAGGGGGTTGAAGTTAAGTTTCATTGTTTCATTTATTCATTCCACATTCATTAGCCAACATTCACAAGCCAAGCAGTGGACTAGGTACTAGGGATACTGAGATGAAAGGAGCATGCTACTGATCCCTACACTTGCAAAGGCACTTGGGAAAGACTGTCAAATACATAATTGCCATGTCATCTATCAGAAGTTTAAATTACAGTAATGGTTAGATGGGGGAAGGCACAAACCCAAAAGGTAATTAGGAAAGTTAACTATCCAGTTATGATGGTGATTTGTTTCAGTGATGAAAGGAGTTCTGTTATGTTTTATTTACCATTGTACCTCTAGAATTGTTCAGGAATGATGTTGGACTCTGCTGTCATGCATTCATTCATTCATTCATTCATTCATTCATTCATTCATTCATTCATCTGGTCTATTATGTGCCAAGCACTATTCAAGGTATTAATAAACTAAAATCAAATAAAATATAATATTTGGCCTTAAAATGGACACAATATAACAAGAGCAAAACATAAGTGGACCAGTCCTGAGAAGTTTTCTGATGAAGATTTTTTCTTTCTGTCAGAAACTTGTCTTCCCCTTGAAAAGAAATCTCATAAATTAGATGATGGGATGAGGAAACTATGATTGCACTGGAAGATGAAGAGGGGTAAGTGGGAGTTGGGAACCATCTGGATGCTGAAAGTGAAAATAAAAAACAAAAAACAATTCCATCAGCCAAAGGCTGTGTTACACAGGTTTTAGTTGCAAAACCTTTAGTGAACATGCAAATAATCAGCTAGGACTTAGTCATCGCATGAATTACCATCTTCTTTCAGAACAATTGATGTATCTTTAACAAACATAGACCTTATGAAGTCAATTTTTTTTCATTAGAACTTCTGTAGAATATGATAGCTTGAATCCTGTGCAAATCATCTGGATGTCGCTGTGTTAACTGTTGATGTGCAATGCATACACAATAAAATGCAGAACTGTTAATTGTTCAGTTTAATTAGTTTGGACAATCACATATAACTAGATGATCAATGCTCCCATTTCCATTCACCTGTTTGCACAGGGCACTCAGGACCACTAATTAAGGGCTTTTGACTGGCTCAAGGTTCTGATTCTGCAGAACGCAAAGGTCAGGAGATACCTTTTATGTACCCCATTCTCTGGGCCACCTGATTTGCCTCACCTTAATGAATCTGGTCCCACTGTAGCATTTTCATTCTGCCCACAGCATCCAGATTTATTTTTTAGAAAATCTTATATATGTGACCTGCATTATATTTCTACCGGGCAGCACACTTGTATATAAAATAGATGACTACTCCTGTTTCTTTCATAGCACCCTGCCTCTTTACATGATAGCCTTTAACACCACCTATAATTATATCATCTATCTTTGTATTCCTGACACCTAGCACAGTGCTGATCACACAGGAGTTTTTAAATAAGTATTTGTTGACTGAACACATAATTCAATAATTATTTCATTAACAAGTTATCTGTCTACATCAACTCTTGCCCTCCTGTCCAGACTCAACCCTGAAGGCAGTGTGGTCTTTGAAAAATGCCCAATTCATCCTTATTCATCCTGTCAAAAACCTTTCAACAGCTTTATATTAGAACAGGGTTCAAATTTCTTAATGTTACTGCTTTACTCAGGATAGTCTGTGGTAACAGATTAGCCCAAAATCTAAAGAGTGCTTTATTGTGATCACTGTATCTTTTTGATGTAGGTGAGGGAGGAGTGTGAGGGGGCTGTTTTACACCACAGTGTCACTCAAGGGGCCAGGTGACTGGAGGCACCATCTTATAATTGAGCGTTCAATTGTATAAATACATTATATTTCAGAGACTCCATCTGTTCTTCACATATTGTTTCTCTACCAGCAGCCTTCAGCAACACTAAGAGAACTTACCCTTACTGCCCTGAGGCAACTGTTATATATAATGCATAAGCTTCTCTCCTAAGCATCTATAATCATATACTATTCATCATGTACCATCCTTGGGAGAATCAAAAAATAGTCATAACATCATTTTCTGACAAGAAACTTTGGCTGAAAACGGATGGAAATCTAAGTAGTTTCCTGGCACCTAGTAGGTGGTGACTCGTCTGTTTTGTGTTTGTTAGTTGCTGTTTCTTTTTAAATGAAAGTTACCATAAATGTTAGGTCTGAAAGACATCTTATAGATCTACTATCACCTCTCTACTTTGGCTATGTATCATAATTCCTTACGATTAAAATGTAGATTATTAAGTTCTGTCACTACAGATTCTGATTCAGTACATCCGGAGGGTAAACTCCGGGTACATGTTTTTAAGCCAGATCCTTGGGTGCTTTTGATGTAAGTCATTTTTTTTTCAATTTAGGTAACTTTACTTTATAGACCTGTATAGGTTCCAGGTGTGTGGTTTCTCACCTCAGGAACTGTATGTGCCACACTACCTTTGCCACCATATGTCTAGTCACTATCCACCATCAACCATGTGTCCCCTCTACCTACTCCAGTCCATTCCTCCCCGCCTCCGGTAATCACTGTTGTCAGAGTCTAAACATTTGCCTTTGTTTGTTTGTTCATATACCTTGTTTATTTGTATTCTACAAGTGAGTGGATTCATAAGGTGTTTTTCTTCTTCTGACTTATTTCACTTAGCATGATCCCCTCAAGGACCATACAGGTTGCCACAAATGGCAAGGGTTCATCAATTTTTATTGCCAAGCAGCATTCTATCATGCATATATACCACATCTTATTTAATCATGTGCTCACGGGCACTTGGATTATACATAGGCTATTGTGAACAGTACTGCAATGAGAGTAGCAATGCATATACCCTTTAGAGTTAGTGTTTTTTGCATTCTTTGGGTAAATATCCACAAGTGAGATTACTGGATTGTATGGTAGGTCCATATTTTTTTTTTGTTTTTTGAGGAAACTTCATAATGTTTTCTACAGGGACTAGATCAAACAATAGCTACAACAATAGTGCATGAGTGTTCCTTTTCCTCTCTACCCTTGCCAACATTTACTAGTTCTTGATTTCTTGATAATAGTTATTCCAACTGGAGGTGAAATCTCACTGTGGTTTTTTAACCTTCCTGATGACATGTAGAAAATCTTTTCATGTGCTTGTTGGCCATCTGTAGATTCTTTGGTGAAATTCCTATTAAGGTACTTGATACAGTTATTTAATTACTGCTTTTGGTCTAGGGACAGAAAGTTTGGGTACCATGTTTTCACATTTGGAGTAGTCTTTGTGACTTAGCCAGAAGAATCAGAGGAAGAAGTTATTGAGCATTATTTAGGGAGTGGTTGAAATCTACCATCCACACACACACACAAAAAAAAAACAAACAAACAAAAAAAAACCAAAAACAAAAACCATGGACACACCTAAAAGAAATCACATTAGCAGAAACAAGTTAAAAAGATAAAGACAGA
>PVHY01017902.1:0-15203 GCA_004024945.1 Uropsilus gracilis
CATTGCAGCCTCATTCACAGACCCTGAGATGCCTGGGTCTTCCCTCACCCCCTGAACCAAACTGCCCCCCACAGATCTTCCTGGGGAGTCATGGTGGGGTCAGGTCCGGTCTCCTGACCCCTCTGCAGTTACTAAGGGGTCAGCCCAGCCTGGGCAGGGCCAGGGAGCCCTTGATCTCAGCGGCTGCTTCACACTCTGTGGCCAGGCCTGGTGGGCAGAGGCTGATCCCCGGGAACAGAAGAGGACCTCAAGGGGGAGCCGCCTCCAGGTGCCCGGCTTGGTGAGGACTCGGTACCCAGCTCAACAGGCCGTTCTGGATTGTTCGGCTGTGCTTGTACTGGACACGTGGACTTTGCTGTCCACCTTGTGAGGCCTGAAGTGGGGGTGATGCCCTGGGCCTGCACGGCCCCTCTAGGACTGGAGCAGAGGACCTGGCTCTCCCCCTTCACCCATCCAAGCAGGGCCTGGAGCGGGGAGATGGGACAGGGCTCTGCCCCGGAGACCTGCTGCTGGGTGAAGGGAGCGGGGGTTGGGGGGTGGGGGGGTGTCTTCCTTTCCCAGGGCCTTCCCCTCCCAGCAGCCTTCCTTTCCCAGGCGGTCCCCTGCTAGTTGCCACTTGCAGTGGGTGATGATAGGATTGTTCTGGAAAGCTGCCAGCCCCAAGGCAGCCTGCGTGTAGACCTGGGGGCCAGCAGGACACTATGTGCCCCCCCACCAGCCCCCCTATGCACCCGGGGGTTTCCAAGACACAGCACCCCAGGATCCTCAGCTGGGGTGCACTCAGGAAGTTTGGTGGGAACTCAGACGCCCCTGTCCTCCCTAGACCGTGCACTGCCCTGGCCCAGGGTATTCTGATGCCCAGCCAGGTCTAGAGACCACCTGTCACCTCACTCTTCCGGGGGGACGCAGAGGCCCGAGGGTCCAGGATCACACAGCCAGTGTCAGCAGTGCCCTGCCCCCAGGGGCCCTTCCCTGGCGCTTTACCCTCACCTCCAGATCTCGGAAGCGTTCCTCCTGCACTGGTTTGGAGGTGGGGAGTGGGCAAAGCCTGCTGAAGGCGCAGGGCCGGACCTTGCAAGGTCCAGTTCCCTCTGGGCGGATCCTGCTGCCACGCACTCTGCCCTGCAGCGACACCTTCTGGCATGTGCTGGTATCGCCACATCTTGCTCCATTGCTCCAGAGAAGGCGTTTTCTTCGCAGAGGGACCAGCACTTGTTTTGGAGGCCTCCTGCTTGGATCAGGGGTCAGGATGAAGCCAGGGGGAAGGATGTGGTGTGAACCTGGACTCGTTTGGGAGGGAGATTCTAGAAAGGGATACTGAAGCTGGGCGTGGTGGTTCACGCCTAAAATCCAAGGGCTGGGAGGCTGAGGCCTGGGATCGCTTGAGTTCGCGGGTTCAAGACTACCCCGGGCAACATAGCAAGACCTGGTCTTGAAAAAGCGCCGGGTGCCATGGTGGGCACCTGTAATCCCAGCTACCTGGGAGGCTGAGGCTGGGGATCACTCTTGAGTTCATGGGATCAGGACTCCCCCAGGCAACGTAGCGAGTTTGGGGTTGCTGTTTTCTTCCTGAAGTCTCACTGGCCAACGAGGCACGAGAATCAACAGATGAAGCTGGAGGTGATGCTGACCTCAGGGCATCATGGCTAGGGGCCAGCTGGATGGCCAGCCCCTCAGGGCCAGGCGCTGTGGGGGCAACTTCTTGTGTTTTTCTGAGGCCCTGCAATCTTAGAGTGAGGTGGGAGCTTGTCACGCTCACTGCTTGCTTGGGAGTTGAGAGTTCTGTTAGAGAGGACAGTAACCCTTTGCTGTCCACGGTCATACCCTCCCCGCAGTGGTTTCAGTGGAGAAACTGAGTCACAGAGCCAAAAGATGACTTGCTTGAAGCTAATAGTTTAAAAAGTAATGAACAAGCTGGGTGTGGTGGCACGCACCTGTAATCCCAGCACTGGGAGGCTGAGGCCAGGGATCGCTTGAGTCTGCGGGTTCGGGACTACCCTGGGCAACATAGTGAGACCTAGTCTCTTAAAAATCGTAATAAAAATAAATGCATAAAAATAATGAACAATAGAGCATCCGCTAGCCTCTCTGCAACACCCAGTGGGCACACCTACTCCCTCCAGCCCCCTGGGTGGCTCACAAGGAACATGAGCTGTCTGGCACGGTGCTTGGCTCAAAAGTGGTAGAGCTGGGTGTTGGATGCCAGGCTGTTATGTGTGGAAGCTGTGCCATGGAGCCACCCTGGTCCCGCTGGACCTCATCTGCTTCTCTGCTCAGTTCTAGGGCTCCAAGGGCCACGGGCATGATGCTTCGCATCCTGCTGGGGGCTGTCCTCCCCGCCATGCTGCTGGCCGCCCCACCACCCATCAACAAGCTGGCCCTGTTCCCGGACAAGAGTGCCTGGTGCGAGGCCAAGAACATCACCCAGATTGTGGGTCACAGTGGCTGCGAGGCCAAGTCCATCCAGAACAGGTGGGGCCTGGAGACTGTGTGTGGGGAGGAGAACAGCAACCAGGAGGGGAGGAGGGAGAGGGAAGGGCTGTCCACCCGTGCTCCCCACGGTGATTCGTGTGGGGACTTCTCCCACAGGGCGTGCCTAGGACAGTGCTTCAGCTACAGTGTCCCCAACACCTTCCCACAGTCCACAGAGTCGCTGGTGCACTGTGACTCCTGCATGCCGGCCCAGTCCATGTGGGAGATTGTGAGTACCGCCCTGCCCCCACCCGGCCCGAGCTCGCCCGGGCAGGGGTGAGGCCCTTCTGCCTGCAGAGACAGAGGTGGATGCTGGAGACACACATGTGGCTCTTGCTTCCTGATAGCAGAAGGATTGACAGCAGCGTATACAAGACAGGAGAACCTTCTGAAGCGACTTGCTCATGTCAGTCATGGCTGGAATACTTTCAGTGGCTTTTCCCTTTGCTGTTGGGTGGGAACAATGTCCTTGGCTTGAGCTGGCTCACCAGTCTTTCTGGCTCCATCTTGCCCCCATCAGCGTCTTTACTCGCTGGATGCTTGATACCTTCTTTCAGCCCCTTACACCCACCTCTGCTTGCGACCACAGGACCTTTGCACATACTGTTTCTGTTTGAAATACTTTTCTCTTCCTAGCACTAACTTCTGTTAGTTAACTGTTAACTTCTGTTCATTCTCTTGCTCTTTTCTGCCTCAGTTTCTCAGGGTGCCTTCCTACCCCCCCTGAGCCTTTGCTTTCAGCATCTGTTACATCACAACTCTTCACCTGCATGTGGGTTATTTGGACAAGTCTTTTCTCTGGTAGACTGAGTGCCTTGCGTGAATGTTCATGCCTGTCTTATGTCCCCAGAGCTGGCATGGAGTAGGTGGTGTGTGGAGAAAGAGCAGGAAAAAGAAGGATAATTGCAAGTGTGGCAATAGGGGAAGAGCATGATGCCAAAGGAGCTCATGAGAGGGAACCTCAGCTGGGAGGGGCCGCTTTGAGGAAGTGATGTCTGAACCCAGACCCAAAGGTTGGGTAGAAGTTAACTGGGCGGAGTTTGGGGCAGGTGGGAGGGGATGGGTTGGGTGAAGCTCTTCCAGGCAGAGAAAACAGCATAAGTAAACTCAGATGAGTGAGCGCCATACTGGTGGGAATGGCACAGGGTCAGGTGTGGAGTGGTCAGCCTGGGCAGCCTGCAGGCCTTCATAAGGAGTGAGGGGGGCATGTGGGGGGGAATGTTAGGCAGGGATGGGCTATACTGGAATTTCTGCCCTGACATCTGTGAGGAAGTGAATCAGAAGGCTGCAGGATGGGTTGTCCCTCTCACTGAATGGCCAGTGGACTCTGGCATCCAGTGTCAGGGTTTCTCGGGCCCATGGCAAAGCGTTCCTCTTTGGGCCTCCCTGCCTGCCCTAGCTTTTGGAACATCTCTGCCCTTCTCTCCTGCCGCCCCAGGTGACCTTGGAGTGCCCCGGCCACGAGGAGGTGCCCAGGGTGGACAAGCTGGTGGAGAAGATTCTGCACTGCAGCTGCCAGGCGTGTGGCAAAGAGCCGAGTCCCGAGGGGCTGAGTGTCTACGTGCAGGGCGAGGACGGGCCTGCCGCTGCCCAGCCTGGCTCCCACCCCCACCCTCATCCCCACCCCCACCCTCACCCCCACCCTGGCGGGCAGGCCCCTGAGCCCGAGGATCCCCCGGGGGCCCCCCACCCTGAGGAAGAGGGGACTGAGGACTGAGGCCCCCAAGTCTTCCTCCCCTTTCTTCCCCCGTGGCATGTTGGGTCTCACCCTCTGGGGAGGAATTGGGGGAGAGGCAGAAGCGCCCCCCCCCTTGGCACTGGATGGACTTGGATTGAGACTTGGACCTGGAATGCTTCCCGGTTACCATGGAGATCTGAGGGGGGGACCCTGGTGACACAATTTAATATATTCAAGAGTAGGGGGGAGGAAGCTGAGGCCTTCAGGGTTCTTTTTCGGAGGGGTTCTCTTCCCTTCCGCTGCCCAGTGATGTGCCCTGGGGAGTGGGAGGAAGCTGGCTGAGCTGCTGAGGTGGGTGAGGCTGTCCAAGGTGGCAGAGCCAGGCTGAGGCCCAACAGCCCCTGGTGGGCTGGGGCCTTGGGGGTGCAGATGGTGGCACCGGACCTGCGCTGAGGTGAGCACCCCCCAGTGACAGGGAGACTGCCAGCAGAAGCAGGAAGCCCTGGCCCCACAGGCTTCCCCAGAGGCCTCCCCCACCCCCGTCCCCACGGCAGCTTCTCCCCGGTGGCACCAAGTGGCCCTCCCTGATGGCGTGGTTGAGAGTCAGGCCCGGGCAGGACCCTGCTGACTCATGGCTCTGAAGCTGGGAGCCAAGCTCTGGGCCTCTCTGGTTTCTGTGGCTTTCCGGGGGGTGGAGGGAGAAGCCTTTCTGACCAGGGGGAGCCAGGGGGAGGGGATGAGAAGCAGTGCTCTGTCCCTTTTTAGATCCTTCTACTCCCATTGCCCCCCAAGTTCTAGGCCCCTCAGAAGCTGAGAGAGCCAGCCGGTCTCACCTTCTGGGGCTGCTCTGAGTATCTGACAAGCGGAAGGGTCTCCCTTCCCCAGAGGCTTCAAGGAGGGACCTGGGTTGGATGGACTCTGGCTGCGCCCCCAGAAACTGGGAGGGAGGGTGCAGGCCCGTGGCAGCTGCGGTGGTGTTCACCGCCATTCATGGTGGCCCGGCCCTAGTCTCACCCACCTCCTCACTTCCAGCTGCACTTTAACACTAGGGGGGGGTGTGGGGGCCCCGGGGAGAAGGGCAGTGAAGGACACCCCTCCGCACCCAGGACTGCCTGCCAACCCCGCCAGCCCCCCGCCTTGGGGGCACCCTGGCGTGACTTCCGACAAGAGCTTCTGGAGCTTGTAACCAATAGACTCTCCCTGACGGACCCTGAGTTTTCTCACGAATAAACTCATTCAATGCCTGGTTCCCTTGATTGGCTCTGCTGACCCTGGGCGTGGCCTCTGCTCCCTCCCCCAGCCCCCAGCCCCTCCCTGCTTCTTAGCACCACCCCCTTGTCTCCCGAGCCTGGCTCCGCCCCATCTGTCCTCAGGTGCCAGCTGCTTGTCTTCTGGGTGGGCCTCCAGGTCTGGCTGGCTTTTCGGAATTTCCTTGGGACTCTGGTGCCTCATGTCATCTCTGGGGAGAGATGGTGACTTCATGGTGACCTGGCATGAGCCTGGCCCTGGCCCACCAGCGCTTGTCAGTTAATATACAAGATGGGGTCCCATCCCAAGGCTGCCTTAGTTCATCTGCCTCGCCCTCACCCCCAGCCTGCCAGGCAGCGTTGTCATTTTGCAGCGGTCCAGGGCCACACAGGGTCACAGCAGCGCTGTGCCCAGGCGTGGAACCCCTGCTCTTTATCTGACCTTAGTGCCGGCTGCTTGCCCACACTGCCAGGTGCCCCGCTGGGTGCTTGAGCCCTCCGGAGCCCGGACCCCTCACGACAATGCCCATGCACTTGAGCTGGGTGGCCCTGGTGTCTACACTGGGACATATAGGGCTGGTGGTGTCACAGGGGGGGGCAGTGACTCCTTCCCCCTTTGTACCTGTTCCACCACATACGGGCAATCGAAGCTTGTTACTTTGTCTTCATGGAAAACTCGCTGTGCATGGAGACCTTGGGCCATGGTCTGGGGGTGATTTGCCAGCCTGGGAAGCAGTGCGCCCGCTTCTAGTCCTGCACCCTTCTAGCAGACGTGCCTCTCCCCACCGTGGCTGCGTGGCACGGTGGTGCAGGTGGGGGCCTTCCGGTCCGGAGTGGCTCTTGAAGTCACAGGACGAAGCTTGGGCGGCCACCCGCGGTGGCCTTGGTGGAACCAGGTTGGGAGAGGTTAAGAGAGTCTGCTTGCAGACTCAGGTACCCCATAGCAGGACTGTCGTCCTACCTGGCCTAGCAATAGTCACGCTGAAGCCTAATGACTGCGTGAAGCAGGATAAAGTGCGCTGAAGCGCAGACACCCAAGAAACAGCCGAGGGGGCTAGGAAAACACCTGTCTAGAAAAACAGCCCATGACTGACAGGCTCAGTCCCTGGTTGTCGGCCCAGCTTCTCTCTGAATCTTCCTCGTTCTATCATCTATCTCGTCGGGCCATCGGGCCATGCGCTACCACCCATGACAGCTAACCCGGAGCACCAGAGCATGTAAAGTGTACGTAAACCCTTAATCCCCAGTTAGGGGCGCTCAGCCTTTGGATAGGAATCTGCTGAGTCAGCACCAGGACTCAAAGACCTGCTTTTTTTTTTTTTTTTTTTTCTTCCAGATGAGGTCTGACTTTGTTCCCTGGGGAACCGCAGCCTCACGTTGCCTGGGGCACCACGGACTCACGCGATCCCCAGCCTCAGCTTCCCCGGTAGCTGGGATTACAGGCGCGCGCCACCACGCCCAGCTATTTTTTGAGACTAGGTCTCGCTGTGTTGCCCCGGGCGGGTCTCGAACCCGCAGACTCAAGCAATTCCTAGCCTCGGGCTCGTGCTTCGTAGGCTGCGATTAAAGGCACGCGCCACCGTGCCCAGCCTAAAACCTGCTTCTTGCCAGCCCTGGTGTCCTCGTTCCCTGGTTGCCATGGCCAGATACGGTTCTCGTTCCCGGATTGTCCGCTTTCAACGCTGGGGGTGGGGGGCCAGGGCTGACTCGGCACAGAGAAAGTGTAGCGGCATCCAGGGGCAGGAGCAGGTTCACACGAGGACTTCCTGAGGTGCCCTTGGTGGCGGGCCTCGCAGACCCCAGCACTGACCTGGCAGAAGCGCTGCCTCTGCCCTGTGTGGCGCTAGGCGGGAGCAGGTTCAGAGGTACTGAAATGAGCGCAACGGGTCTGAAATGCCAACCTGAGTGTAGCTTTTTCCCTCTGCTCCAGGAGCCCCGGGGCTGTGTGTGTGCACGGCTGGGCTCAGAGAGGCTAAAGCAAAGGAGAGGAGAGGTGGCACTCTCTGGCCAGGCAGGAGGAAATGGAAGCCAGGGTTGGGAGGGGGCAGCAGAGACTGGGGCAGTAGGGACGGGGGCGGGGCCTCGGCGGAGAGGCAGGGTCTCAGGGAATGCCGCTGATTGGACGTGGGCACAGCGAATGGGCGGAGCCACGCTTGAGAGCCCGGAGCTGGGTCTGCAATTGTGCCAGGTTGGCAGTGGGAGAGAGGTGTGAGCGGTGCCGCTCCCCTTCGCCAGACTCCACCTGAGCCACCAAGACAGCCCTGAATGAAACACCCTGCAGGTCCCCCTCCCCCCACATCCCGCCTCACCACGGCAAGGGACAGGGAGTCTGAAATTCTAAGAAGGTATTAGCTGACAGGTGCCCGTCTGCGCTGCATGGCAGGTAACTAGTATCAGTTTCCCCACCTGGTTTCCCTACCGGGAACCAGCAACTCTAACGGATCTCGCTCCCTGCTCCAGGCCTCGAGGAAACTCCAGGCCACCTAGGTTCGAATCCTAGCTGCGTCAACTCCTACCTGTGCGCTCTTGAGAGAGCCACTTAAGTGCCATCTGAGTTTTCCTATCTGTAAAATGGGAAGAATGATCACACCTATCTCGCTGCCAGGGTCATGTGAATCTGTGTCCAGCTACAGCCTGCGATAGTGCCTGGCACAGGGAACCTTGATCATTTTATCAAAATTACGGAGAACGAATAATTGGCCTACGGTTGCTGGTGGCTGCGTTGATGATTTTGTTCATTCATTCACCAGATGTATTTTATCAACAGCCTAAGATGTGCTGAGGGTAAAGCAGCAGCCAAAAGGCACAGACCCCTGCCCCCGTGCCGTTTGCCCATCTAGTTTTCGTGCCTTCTGCAGGAGCTGCAGGGAAGACCTCACAGCTTCCTGGGCCTCAGTTTCTCCATAGTGGCAACAAGCTCTCCCTGCTTCTCTGTGGACTGCCAGGTCAGGAGGTCTGGGGCAGAGGACTTCAGCTGTCCCATGGGCTACCAGCCTTCTTCTCCAGGAAGGTGGCTCCCCTGGGGGACTTTCTCTACCCAGAAATGTTAAGGAAGTGCAGGACTTAATTATTCCACGACGGAAATGACACATTGAAGCACTCAGGGGAAGTTTCTGAAGTGCGCTTCCATCTGAGACCATAGCCGTGTGACCACAAGGTGGCACCACCACCCGGGCCATTCCTGAAATAAACTGTTTCTTAAAATCACAACAAAGTAGTAGTCATGATAGAACCAGCATCTGTGAATTTCTCACCTAGAGTGAACACATTCTAACATTTTTTTTTTGAGACTAGGTCTTGCTATTTTTTTGCCTGTGGAACCGCAGGCTGTCGTTGCCCAGGGTACCACAAACTCAAGCAATCCCCAGCCTCAGCTTCCCAGGTAGCTGGGATGACAGGTGCGCGCCACCACGCCCAGCTATTTTTTTGGAATTAGGTCTTACTACGGGCCCCAGGCGGGACTCAAACCGCGGTCCCTAGCCCCGGCCACTTCATAGGCTGAAGCTTACAAGCATGAGACACCGTGCCCGGCCTTACATTCTAACATTTTTGGTCACTTTTTAAAAATGCCTTTAAAAGAAAGGCCATCAAACATCACAACAAAATTAAAGCAAAGGGACTAATATTTTCCCCAGTACGTGCACCTCATGTTTACACAGCTAACGCTTATCAGCCACCTCCTCTGTGTGAAGTGGCAGGCATTGAAATGCTCATAAGTTTATGTCACCCCCCCACCCCAATTTGGGAGATTTCACCAAGCTCACAGCCAGTAGGAGAGTTGGGACAATGACCATGTGCCCAAATCTGTTCTGTGTAGCACCTCTTGGGTTTACTGTTGCTGAGCTACAGGACTTCTCTCAGAGCTGAGTGCGTACCCACTGCGCAGATGGGAAAACTGAGGCCAACAGCTAGCTGAGACACGGAAACTGGAAGGCTTGTGGATTCCTCCAGTGTTGTTTGCTCCAGGACTCTGGGAGGTGGTGTCGCATTGCTCTGCAAACTATTGCAGAGGAGAAAACACAGCTGGCAAGTCTTGGAGCTAGGACCCCAAGTCCAGTGTTTCTGATTCTCTGCCAGGGCTTGAGATCCTAGTCCTTGAAATGCTGCCGGGATTGTCCCGTGGTTATCAGGGAGTAGGATGGCCCCCTCTAGCTGTTCAGCATTATCTGCCCACCCAGCCTCGTGCTCTGAGTGCCCATCAGTAATTTTTTTTTTTTTTTTTTTGAGACTAGGTCTCACTATTTTCTCCTGTGGAACCACAGGCTCACCCGTTGCCCTGGGTACCACGGACTCAAGCAATCCCCAGCCTCAGCTTCCCAGGTAGCTGGGATTACAGGTGCGTGCCACCACGCCCAGCTATTTTTTTTTGGGGGGGGGACTAGGTCTCGCTACGTGCCCTCGGCGGAACTGGAACCGCAGTTCCTGGCCCCCGGCCGCGGCTTCCTAGGCTGCCGCTTACAGGCATGCGCCACCATGCCCGGTCAAGTGCCCATCAATGATTTAGGGGGTGACTGAGGGTGCTACAGGGACTTGGGGTTCCTTTCCCTCTGTCTGTGTTAGGTAGGCCTGAGTGTCAGTCCATGGGGTCACGAGCTGTTGGTGACCTTGGATGAGGCCCGGGACCTCTCTGAGCCCCATCAAACACCTACCTCTCAGTATTTCTGTGGGAGGAGGGATAGCATCACAAGCACCCCAACTTAGCAGGTGTTATCGTTCAGTTTGGTAGAGGGGAAAAAGACCACCTCCCGGGGCTGGACTCTCTTCATAGTGCGCTACCTTGTCTTTTGTTCTATAGCAAGGGAGGCTGTGTGGCTACTTAAAGTTTATTACGCTCACCTCTCCTTCTACCAGGTGAACTCGAAGTACCTCCACGGCACTTCTGGGGCTCACCTGGCCTGGGGCGTCCCAAGTCAGGTCTGCGGCTTCTCCTTAGAGCCTGGGGTGTGTGTGGGGGCAGGGGTGAGGGTGGGGGGGAGGGCGACCTCGGGCGGTGAGCAGGCCACCTGCAGTTGGAAGGTCTGAAGGAATTACTCTGTGTTCTGGCTAGGACGTTACCCGTGCGCACACCTCCGGGAGTCAAACCCGTCTGCCCGATGTCTCCCTGAGGGTTCCCCCCGGTCGCACGGTGACCCCGCGACGGTGGGCAGCCGTCCACAGGGGCGCGGTGCAGGCAAAAGCCCCCTCTCCGAGTTCCTCCGCGCCTCCGCGGCCACGTGTGAGCCGGGCGGGGCGTGCGGAGGTGTGGGGGCTGCCGGAGCTGGGCCGACGACCTGGCGCAGCAGGGGCGCCCGGATTGGCTCTCCGCAGGCCCGCGGTGCGCGGGACCCCGGCAGCCGGCGAGCCCCGGGCTCTGCTCTCCCCACCCACCGCGGGGCGGGGCGCAGGCTCCGCGGCGCGGGTACCGCGCGCTCCTGGCGGCACCGCCGGCTCCTCTGCGCGCGCCGCCCGGCTCCTGCGCTCCGGCCCCGCCGCCCGGCGGCCCGCGGCCGCCTCTTCGCTCGCAGCCCCGCCGGGCCTGCCGCAGTCCCCGGCCGCCGAGCAGCGCCGAGCGCCCAGGTACCGGGTGCGCGCGGGAGCCGGGCCGGAGCGCGGCCGCCGGGTTGGGGGCGGGGGGCGGGGGCGCGGCCGCGCTCCCCCTCTCCCCGCGGGCGGCCCGGCGGCCCCCGCACGCCGCAGGGAGGCGCGTCTGCCCCGGCCCGGAGGGGCCGCGGCGCCGGCTCCGAGCCCCGCCTTTCCCGCCAGGGGCTCGCGCCCGCGTCCCCCCAACCCGCCGAAGCAGCGCGACTCCCGACCTGGCGCCTCCATCTGCCTCGGCGGAGAGCGCGCCCCAGTCCCAGCTCCCCCTTCCGGGGCGGCGGCTTTCGGCGGGCGCCCCCGCCCCATCTCCCGGCCCCGCTCCTCCGGGGGGCGCCCCTGCCGAACTCCCTGGCCCGCGCCCGCGAGCGCCCGGGTCGCCCCTCCCCGCCCTCCGCGGGTCGCCGCCCCCTGACCTAGCGGCCCCGTCGCGGGGGTCTGTGCTCACAGCCACGCCCATCCAGTCTCAGCCTCCAGGTCCCGCAGCCTGACCGCACCTCCGGAGCCCCCCGTCCCGCGCGCCCATGGTCCCCGAGCCGGGCCCGGCCAACAGCACCCCGGCCTGGGGGGCGAGGCCTCCGTCGGAGCCGGGGGGCAGCGGCTGGGTGGCGGCCGCCATGTGCGTGGTCATCGCGCTGACCGCGGCGGCCAACTCGCTGCTCATCGCGCTCATCTGCGCGCAGCCCGCCCTGCGCAACACGTCCAACTTCTTCCTGGTGTCGCTCTTCACGTCGGACCTGCTGGTGGGGCTGGTGGTGATGCCGCCGGCCATGCTGAACGCGCTGTACGGGCGCTGGGTGCTGGCGCGCGGCCTCTGCCTGCTCTGGGCCGCCTTCGACGTCATGTGCTGCAGCGCCTCCATCCTCAACCTCTGCCTCATCAGCCTGGACCGCTACCTGCTCATCCTGTCTCCGCTGCGCTACAAGCTGCTCATGACCTCGGCGCGCGCCCTGGCGCTGGTCCTGGGCGCCTGGACCCTGGCGGGGCTCGCCTCCTTCCTGCCCCTGCTGCTGGGCTGGCACCAACTGGGCCGAGCGCGGGCGCCTGCCCCCGGCCAGTGCCGCCTGCTGGCCAGCCTCCCTTTCGTCCTCGTGGCCTCCGGCCTCACCTTCTTCTTGCCCTCAGGCGCCATCTGCTTCACCTACTGCAGGATCCTGCTGGCTGCCCGCAAGCAGGCCGTCCAGGTGGCCTCCCTCACCACCGGCCCGGCCGGCCCGGCCTCGGAGACACTGCAGGTACAGGGGTGCACAGGGGGAGCCAGGCTGGCGGGATGGAGAGGTAGGGACGGCCGTGGTGCCACCCCTTGACGCACACTCGCTGCGGACATCCTGGTGGCCATGTCGTCTGACCTCTGACGCAGTGCCCCGCTGCCCACAGGTGCCGCTCTCCCCACCTGCGGCTCCCTGGCCGTGCCCGTCACGGTGAAGGCAGCACGTTGGCATCGCATGCCAACAGTGGGAGCAGTTTTCCTCCTTCCTGCTCATCTGATTCATGAGTTCGGCCCGTGGCTGCTGTCTTCTCAGCACGTGCCATCTCCAGTGCCACCTCCCTTGTCCCAGCCGCCACCAACGTCTTACCTGGACCTTTGAGAGTGTCCAGTCCACTCCCCCCGCTTCCCCTGCATACCCGTTACTAGGTATTTTCTGCACAAGCTGGAGGAAAAAAGAACATGCTGTCCCTCGCTTCACACCTTCAGGGTCTCCCCCCCCCCCAGATAAAGAGGAGACCCGCTGGGGTAAGGTATATGGCTTTGCCAACCCTGTCAGCTATGCTGGCTCTCCTTTCCCGCTTCTTTTACTCTGTACCAGCCATAGGTCCATTCTGAAGGTTCTAGAAGGCACCAGACTGACTGTTGCACCCAGGTCTTTGCACCTGATGTTCCCTCTGTCTCGAATATCCTTCCTCTGGGGGGGGGGGTTGCTGATTCCGGTCCAGCTCATAAGCCACCACTTCCCAGAGACTGGGACCTGCCTTGCGGCCCTGCCCCTCCCCCACCCTGCGAGCCTCTCTCTCAACCCCTAGTTTATTTGTAACCAACTCTAGAAACGACCCCTGGAAGCACAATCTTCTTCACCTGGTTTATTTGTTGACTATTTGCTCTGTCTTTCCCACTCAAATGTAAACTCCAGGGATGGGCGGATCTGGGTGTTGTTTTTTTTTCTCTGAAACTTGCTATGTTGCCCGGGGTAGTCCCGATCTCATGTACTAAGGTGATCCCCAGTCTCAGCCTCCCAGGTAGCTGGGATTACAGGTGCCTGCCACAGCACCCAGATGCTTTTCTGAGACCAGGTCTCACTATGTTGCCTGGGGTGGTCTCAAACCCGCGGACTCAAGTGATCCCAGGCCTCTTGCCTCCCAGCGCTTGGATTACAGGCACACGCCACTATGCCCAGCTGCTGGGTGGGTTTTGACCCCCACCGCGTGTAGTAGGGACTTACCAGTTCCTGTGAGCGGGACAGATTCCCTGAACACAAAGACCTTCGGCACAGAGCAGCTGCTCTCATCCCTCAGCCCACAGGGCTCCCCGAGCATCTCCTTCCTGTCCGCCCTGTGGATGGGGCTTTAGACTGGGCAGATTTGAGCCCCAGGGATCACGTCCCAAGGAAAGTCTTTTGGGGGCTTTCTAGCCTCACCGGGGTGTAGCCTCAGGGGGAGGCTCCTGCAGGAAGTGGGGTGCTTTTGGGGTGATTGGGTGGGTGGGGATCTGACTGAGGGCTGAAGGGCCCACATCCTCATCGGTAGCGCCCCAGAACAGCTTACCTATTGTGACATACCAAGAGTGAGGTCCAGTGCCGCGGCTGGCCAGCCAGGTAGGAGGGAGGGGCCTTGGATGGGGAGGGGGTCCCATCACAGCCCTGCCCTGTCCCCCATCTGCGCTCACAGAACAGTCCAGCACCTCAGCAGCTGGCTGTGACCCCAAGTCCGCCGCTGCAGGAGCTGCCTGGGGTGTGTGGGGAGCAGCCACACTCTGCTGTCCATTAAAGAAATGCTTCCTGAGCTTCGGGCCCCTGGAGACTGGCATGGGGTCCCTGCTTTCTGCCGCTCCCCAACATGCCACCCGCCCCTCTAGCCACCTCACTCATATGGTCTTGGCCTTTGCTTTAGTCACCTCCCTTATCTTTCACTTGCATAAACAAAACTTGCCGTGTCTCTCCCAAAAGCAAAACATCAGCATCTTGGCCATGCGTAGGTCATCGCAGACACAAGGACATCGCATCGTTGCTGGCGCCCAGCTGCCACGCTGCCCCAGGTGGTCTGCTTTCTGTTTGAGACTAGGTCTCGCTATTTTTGCCTGTGGAACCTCAGGCTCACATTGCCTGGGGTACCACGGACTCAAGCCATCCCCAGCCTCAGCTTCCCAGGTAGCTGGGATGACAGGTGCGCGCCACCACACCCAGCTATTTTTTGGAACTAGGTCTCGCTACGGGCCCCAGGCGGGACTCGAACCGCGATCCTTAAGCCCCGGCCGCTTCATAGGCTGAAGCTTACAGGCACGAGCCACCGTGCCCGGCCAGGTCTGCTCTCTTCATGGGGTGCTCGAGCCTCAAGCATCACGGGCTTGTGGGCACCGTGTCCGGAAGCGCTTGGGCCTGCATTCTTCCTGCGAGGGCCGCTCCCTGCAGGGTGCCCCTTGGCCACCCTTGGTGTCACACTCTCCCCTTGCCAAGCTGCAAGGGCCTCTCCCCAGCAGCCAGGGTGTGAGCAGTTGTCTTGGTGAGGTTGGAGGGGAGAGGTCTGCGTCTTCTGCCCCTCAGATTTGCTCCCCCATGAGGCTAATTGGCTGGTGCCAGGACTGAGCCTGCGCGGGGCTCCCCAGGCGGGCAAGTAGCAGCCCTGTCACCATGCGGGCTCACTATATGCCAGGCGCGGTGGGCTAGGCCAGTCTCCTGAACTCCAAGTACCGTTCTCCCCCCTGCTCGCTGGGGTGGGGTCGGGGGTGACGCTGAGGCTCAGCAAAGGTGGGGGACGACCCAGGGTCCCTCGGCTGGTTGGTGAGGCTCAGCCTGCATCTGCCCGGTGTCCAGTCTCCTCGTGAGCTGTGGGCTGCCTGCGGGCAGTGACAGGCTGTCTCTGCATCAGCCCTTGCAACTCCTGGCTCTGTGCCCACATTCCCTCCGTGAGCTCACCTGTGCCATGGCTGAGAATACCACCCACGCGAGATGACTTCGGCCTGCTCAGCTCCCCTAACGGGCCCCCAGGGAACTCGGGTTTTCCAGGCCTCAGATCCCATG
>PVHY01017902.1:15303-30452 GCA_004024945.1 Uropsilus gracilis
TCCTTCCTTCCTTTTTTTTTTTTTTTTTGAGAAGGTCTTGCTATGTTGCCTGGGGTAGTCCCTATCCCGCAGACTCAAGTGATCCCCAACCTCAGCCTCCCAGGTAGCTGGAATTACAGGCACTAACCACCGCACCTGGCGCTTTTTTGAGACCAGGTCTTGCTATGTTGCCCGGGGTAGTCTCGAACCCGTGAACTCAAGTGATCCCAGAGTCTCTTGGCTCCCAGCGCTTGGATTACAAGTGCGCGCCACCACGCCTGGCTTCTCTTTGGCTTTTTCTGACACAGCGCCGAGCGTGATCGCTTTAGAACACAGCCTTGTGTTTTTTCTCTGCTCTGATGGCCTCACACCTCTTGGCACCCGGCAGGCTGCACCTTCTCTGCTCCCACTGGTCCCCTCCCTCTATCTCATTCCTAGTCCCTGAACACACCACGCACGCTCCTGCCACAGGGCCTTTGCACTTGCTCTTCCCTCTGCCTGCAGAGCCCTTCCTCCACATCCTCGCTCCCCACACGCTTCTCCCTCTTCACTTTCTGGCCTCTGCTTGGTTGCTTCCCCCAATCCCTCCACCAAGGGCAGCAATGGCCCCTCCCCCAGCCCCCGCCTGGCTGAGGTTCTGAGTTACTGTTCTTCGTACCACCTCCAGACAGATTACGTACTTTCTCGCTTATTCATTTACGGCTCTTTCCGACGCCTGGGGCGTTAGCGCTCTGCGGGCAGGAACTGCGCCCTGAGTGGTGTCCTGAGCACCCTGAGACTCTGCGCACGGACGGGCCAAGTGGACTCGCCCGGGCTCCTCGGACCTGGGAGCTCCTCACTGGCCACCTTCTTCCTTTCCTTCCGCCCCTTCAGAGTCAGTCTCGGGTCCTGGCTGTACTGTAGCTGACGTCCATGGCGGGGTAACTTAGTGCAGGAGCTGAGCGAGGCTGTGGGCCTGTGGTGGACAGTCCCTGAGGGGCCTGCCTGTTGGGTTCTGGGTTCAAGTCAGGGGACAGGCACGGCCCTGAGACCCTCCTCCTGCGATGGGGGCCGTGGAGCTTGGAAGCGAGTGTCGCGGCCTGCAAGCCTTCAGAGTCTATTGCTTGCTACGCGTCTGCTTGAAGCTGAAGCCAAGAAGTCACTCGGAGCCCTGTGAGCAGACTGAGGGGTGTCTTTGTGGGTCACATGGGCCAGCCCTCTGCACCCCGCCTTCCTCGCACCCCCGCAGCTGGTTGGTTCCAGAGACCAGCAGTGTCCGGCTTGGGGGTAAGGCTCATCTCGGTGCCTGGACCTAAAGGAACTGATGTGAACGAACAGAGGGGACCCCTCTGTTCATTCGGGGATCCCTGGCCTCCTGCTCTCCACCCCACTGAGCCCTTAGCTCCCCTCCCCGGCTCCGCCTCGAGGCCCCCGGTGGAGAGACAGGGCCACACAGTCCGCAGTTCCAGCTCCTGTGGCTTGGGGACCCGGATGCTGAGCAGCCTGGGAGGCTGAGCAGCCACTTCCCTCCAGCCTCCGTGCCTGCCTGCTCGCACGAACGGGCTTCTCGAGAAGCCGCCGTGTCAGCCAGGTGTCCCCTGCCCTAGGAAGGGGCCTTCCGGCTGGTTCCTTTTTGAAGGGCAGGCTGCTTATATAAAAGCCAGAACGGGGAAGATGCTACATAGGCGCAGGCGCGCGGGAGAGCTGCCTCTTCCGGGCTGTGAGGCAGGGGTCTCGTCTACATGGGGGCGGGGGCTGTGGACTGAGCCTGGATGGGGACGGGTGGGGGGTGTGGGTGTCAGAGAGTGAGGTGCTGCCAGGCAGGAGTGCGCATGTGCAGGAAAGGGGGCGCTCAGTTTGGAGACTGGAGGGGCCAGAGCGGGAGCCGTGGAGAGCAGTGGCAGGAGAGTGGACTACGGGGTTCTCACCTCCTTCTCTCTCGCCTCTCTCTGCCAGGATTCCCGAGTCTCTGTCTTCCTCAGAGCCTCCACTTTCTCCCTTCAAGCTCTTCCCTCCTTCTGCCTCCCGCCACCTTCCTCTCCTCCCTCTCCCCCAAGTGGTGTCTCCCCCTTTCCCTCCTCCCCCAGGCCTTTTCACCCAAGCACGCATCATTCTGTCTGAGTGATCCATCTTCCCTCCATCGCTGCTTCCTCCTCCTCAGAGGAGCTGCGATCACAGAAATATCTCTCAGGCGGAGGAGGGGGCTGAGCCAGGAGAGCTGACGGGAGCAGTGCTGAGCGTGGCGAGTTTGGCTGTTGCTTGGAAGCAGGTGGCTGGGCACAGCTGGGTCCGGACACAGGAGCTTGGGCACCAGCTGGTCATGGGTTCAAATCCTGCCTCTGTTCCATCACAGACCAATAACTTCGGACAAGTTGTTGACCTCCCTCTACCCAGGGGGAGTTAAACTGTTCATGTAAGGGCATTTGAAGAATCAAAGAGGCAAAGCATAGTAGGTGTTGAGCACATAGTAGGTGCTCAACAAATATAAGTTCCTCCCCTTTCCTCTTCATGATAAAGTAAATGGCTCACCCCTCTGAGCCTTTTCAGGGCAAAGAGCCACATCAGGCCTACCAGCAGCATCACTGCCATCATCAAAGCACCGAGCTGGTTTGTACCATGGACTGCATACAAACCAGGAGCTGCCCCAGCAACGTCCTGAATATCATCTTACCTAAGCTGCCCTGCAGTCGCTATGAGGTAGACACGGTGATGCTGATCATTTTCGAGGCGCAGAGAGGGCACACACCTCGCTTGATGCACTTAGTTGACCGGAAGCACGATCTGAAGCCAGGCACAGTCTGCCACACCCTCTAATAACATGATCGCACCAATGTAAGTTTCCCAGGGAGATGGAGTCGTAGAACCCGTTGACGTTTGTCCGCTCAGCTTCCACTCCCAGGAACCCACATCAATTTGGGGTCTGTCCTTCCAGCCCCTTGGCCATGTGTTTATGTATCTGCTTACATAGCAAAAAGGAACTTGGTGTTTTGTTTTGGGTGTTATTTTTAAACCGATGGAATCATGCAGCGTCTATGGCTTTGCAACGTCATTCTTAATAATATGTTTGGGACTCTTGATCGGTTCGTTCTTTCAGACATCTGTCTAGCATGGCTTGGTGGGGACTGTCTTGTTCATCAAGCCCTCTCCGATGGATCTCTAGGCTGCTTCCAGTGTTTCCCCACCACAGAGACTGCTGCCCACGCATCCCTGTGGATGCCAAGTGAACAATCTGTGTGTGGATGCGAACGGACATTGGAACATGGGTGGAACTGTCTCTCAGGACAACTGGCTGTGTTGTCCACCAGGTGGCTACCCTCTGGTAGAATCACTTGCTATATAAACAATAGGAGGAGGGCCTATGGGTGATGGGGCAGGGAGAAGTGGGAAGGGTGAGGTTGACATCTGTCAGACCCTAGGGTGTGGGCTGCTGGTTGCTGTTGGCTTCTGCTCCATCAGGGCCTTTCAGGGATGTTAGTGGGATTTCCATAACCCCCGTGGCCTGTGGATGCCATCCACCCCTAATGGAAGTTGCATAGTGAAGTGGAACAAACTGCAATTTCTCGAGCCATAAATGACGTTGAATCCTTGATTCGACATTTATCTGCTATGTGGTTCCTGGTGAGTGATTTTGTCTCTCTGAACTTCATCTGCAAAATGGGGGATGATGAGGATAATATCTACCTCCCATAAATATGGCGTGGCAGAGCAAATACCGAGTGCTGGTGCATAGCAAGTGCATAGTACCTGGGGATAATAGTGCTGATTTTGGCTCACTGGTGCTTTGATTTGAGTTTTATAGTTGCACAATACACACCATAACTTTGTGGAGATCTCTGTGAACTGAGCCTCATTTTCTTCTCTCTTCTCTCTTGCCTGTGTTCTTAGACCAAGGTCTCTCCCAGGAAGACTAGAGAGGGAATATGAGAGCACCTTTGACTTACCCTCTGGTGCTCCCTCCTGCTACGACAATCCCCAGATCCTAGTACTTGTTCCCCAATGGCCCGGAGCTCTGACAAGACCAGGACTAGTCTTACCCCCCCTTCAGGAGTTAGATGGGTTCCCATATACATGGCCCTCCCGGGGATGGTGTCTCTCCTCCCCCACCGTCCCCTTTGGTGGTGACATTGCGAAGGTGATAATGTATCTGTCCTCTCTGATGGTGACAATAAGGTAGATCTTAGGAGTTTCTTTGGGGGGGAGGCTGGAGTCTCTCCTCTAGGCTTCATATGTGAGCACAGAGCCACATCTCTCTGGGGGAGAGAGAGTTGGAATAGGAACGGGAAAAACAGATGCTCTTTCTCCCTCGGTGACTCAGAGTGTATGTCTTGTGTCCCTGCTGCTTTGGGGAGCCCGAGCTGCTGGCAGGGGACGAGTGCTCCTGAGGGTGCCAGCAGTGACTCCAACCTCCCTCAGGTCACTGAGCAAGGCCACCACATATTCGGTGACCACTCTGTGGGGCACACACATGCCATTATTATCCACAGCCTCGCAGCGACGCCAGAAGCTGAGTGTTCTTTCTCCCATTTTACAGATGTGGAAACAGAGACTCTCGAGATCACAGAGCGAGTACGTGCTGGAGGCATGGTTTCAAGCCAGATCACTGGTTTTAGCAGCCCAGCGCTTGTCTCTGCAGTGCTGCCTCAAAACCAGAGGCGAGACGCCCCAGCCTGTTCTGTGTGAACTAGACATTCATATAACCAGCGTCCATCCGGATAAATACACCAAAGGGTGGGCGTTGCAGTGGGCTTCATTCCCCACCTCCTGCCCTCTGCCCTTCCAAAACCAGACCCTCTGAGGGCTGATTTTAGGAAGGTGTTGGCGTGGCGTTTCAGCACCACGGACAGCATCCCGCCGGAGGCGGGAGAGAAGGGCGGGGCTGGAAGAGGTGTTCTTGCGCCAGAGAGTGGGGTGGCGTTTGGCCCTTTGGGTGACACATCTTCTTGGCTTGATCTCCTCCACCCCCTTTCCATCTGCGAAGGTTGCATGGGAATCTGGCTCCCTTTCTACCTCCTCTCATCTCCTCAGACCCAAGCCATGTTGTTTGGCTGCCTCCTGAACTCAGTCGGGTTCCTAGGCAGTGTGGGAGATGTTCAGGGTGGGGGTGGGGGGCGTGGGGGGGTGTCCCCCGGCTTTCAGAGCCCAGGTGTGCTCCCTCTGCACAGTTCCCCTTGAATACCTCCGCACACTGGTATTTACCTAAATTGTAGGGGCAGACGGATCTTTGCGTCTTTCTGATAGATGAAAATCCAAACATGGCTTAGAGGCGCCTTCACTGTCCAGCCTTCGTGGTCCCTTGGGGTGTTGTGGCTGGGCTCCCGGGGGGTCCTGCTAGCCCTTCGTTCCTTCCTTCCTTCCTTTCTTTCTTTTATTTTTTGAGACTAGGTTTCGCTATGTTACCCGGGGTAGTCCTGATTCAGGATCAGATCTGGGTTGTCCAGATCCCAGATCGGATCTGGGATCCTGCGGACTGAGGTGATCCCCAACCTCAGCCTTCCAGGTAGCTGGGATTACAGGCACGTGCACCTAGCCTGATTTTTTTCAAGAACAGGTCTCGCTATGTTGCCTGGGGTAGTCTCGAACCTGTGAACTCAAGCGACCCCAGACCTCTTGCCTTCCAGCACTTGGACTACAGGTGCACGCCAACATGCTTGGCTGTGGCCTTCTTTAGACTTCCAAAGGGCTCGTGAGGTTGAAGAAGTGAAGAGGCCAGCTCGGATAAAGGATTGCCAGGGTCAGACAGCCATGCAGCGTTCTGGGACTGCTGCTTGTCAGCAAGCAAAGCCAGTTCTCCACCCCTGTTGTCTGTGTCTCCCTTCCCATGGCTGCTGGGAGAGCAACTCTCCATCCTCTCCCTCATGCTCCTGCTCTCGGAGTCCACACTGGGATACAGATGTCTGCGGTCCACAGTGTAATTAGAGCTGAAAAATGCCACGGTCTCCAGCATCCCTGCTCACATATTGGGGGTCTCACTGCAACCGTTTGTCGTGTGCACAGTCTCAGAAATCACCTTCCGAAGCATGAGAGTCAGGTGACCACTCCAACACGTGGGGAGTCCACGTGGGCACAAATGACAGGGAGCTCTGCCCAGAGCAGGGCCACTCCCGCCCCCACTTCGATTGTGACCAGGCTCGTAGCACCCTTGGCCTTAGGGTCCCGGTCACGTGTTGTCCCACGTTAAGTGTCGTCCTTTGCAGGGAGGACAGGGTCCTCCCACCTGTCTGTCTGGTGTCTGGGGCAGTGTGGCCCTGTCTCGCGGGGCTCCCTCCAACTCTCTGTGAACAACTCGGATGAGGTCCGATCTTGGTGCGGGTCCAGGGTTGTGGCCCAGTCTGGGCTGAGGTCGGGCTCAGGCTGGTCCAGCTGGAGGCTCAGCATGAGACCCTGGGCATGTGGGCCTCCAGACCTGGGAGCACACGGGACTGGGCGCAGCGCTTCGTCGACTGCTGACGCCACGGCCTGGTCTGGAGGCAGGGTTGGGCCTCCGGGACTGGAGTTACTGATGGCAGCAGGGCTCAGTCTAGAGCTGGGTTGAGGCCAGGTCTGCGGCTGGGGTCAGGGTCAGACTGGGCTCTTTGTCACGTGCATTTCTCTCCTGCAGGTGCCCAGGACCCCACGCCAGGGGGTGGAGTCAGCGGACAGCCGGCGGCTGGCCACCAAGCACAGCCGGAAGGCCCTGAAGGCCAGCCTGACGCTGGGCATCCTGCTGGGCATGTTCTTTGTGACCTGGCTGCCCTTCTTTGTGGCCAACATCGTCCAGGTAATGCCCCTTCAGGAGGCAGGGGACGCCAGGCCTTGCTAGGAGGCTCCCCGCTCCCCTCCCTCCAGACACGGGGCGGGGGGAGGGTGGACTCGGTCCTCGGCTCATGGGCCTCCCATCCACCTTGGGAGCGGCGCTGGTCCCTGCTCCGGCACCAGGCGTGACACACCCTCCCCCCCCCCCAGGCCGTGTGCGACTGCATCTCCCCAGGCCTCTTCGACGTCCTCACGTGGCTGGGGTACTGCAACAGCACCATGAACCCCATCATCTACCCACTCTTCATGCGGGACTTCAAGCGCGCCCTGGGCCGCTTCCTGCCCTGTCTGCCCTGCCCTCAGGAGCACCGGGCCAGCCCCGCCTCGCCGTCCATGCGCACCTCCCACAGCGGCGCCCGGCCCGACCTGAGCCTGCAGCACGTGCAGCCGCTGCCTCTGCCGCCCGACTCGGACTCCGACTCGGCCTCGGGGGCGTCCTCGGGCCTGCAGCTCACCGCCCAGCTGCTGCTGCCCGGACAGACCACCCGGGGTCCGCCTCCGCCCGCCAGGGCCACCGACGCGGCCAACTTCTTCAACATCGACCCTGCGGAGCCTGAGCTCCGGCCGCGCCCACTGGGCAGCCCGGCGCACTGAGCGGGCAGCGGCTGGTCAGCGGGGAGCCGGACGGGCAGAGGCCGAGTCGCCGGGGTCTTGGACCTGCTCTTGGCGGAGGCCGGGAGGCTGCAGGGTTCCTGGCAGCCCCAGGCTCCAGAGGGTTCCCACGGCTCTCCCCAGGCTCCCTGCTTGGGGGGCTCATAGGCAGCTCAGAGATGGCTTCTCCAGGTCACCCCACTTTTGAGTGTGATGTGCGTGTGGGGGGTCGAGGACTCTGGGGGTGGGGCGGAGCACCCCTTGGTTCTGATTGGGCCCAAGGCAATGGTGCCTGTGCACTTCCTAGCGGGCTGCGTGGAGGGGGCAGCTGCAGGGCTGGCCAGGTGCTCCTCTGACGTGGCTCAGGCCACCACGTGGGCATTGCCACATGGCGTTTGGCAGAAATATGCACCTGCCAGCCAGAATCTGGGGTCGGCGAGCGCCCACGGGGAGTCGGGGCACTTGCAACGCGAGATGAGATGTGTGGGCTTAGGCGAGCTGGGCCCCGAGGACGGTGTGCTGGGCGGGCTTTGGTGTGGCCAGCCCTGGAGGTGTGGTCGTGCGCAGAGGCCAGCCCCAGCCCAGGGCAGGCAGCCCCAGCCTGAGTGTCTGCTCCATCACCGAGCAGATCTCGCACAGCCAATGGAGCTTCTCGGAGCCTGTTACCCCACTGGCAGAATGGGGTGCCAGTGCCTGCCTCTTAGGGTGCCATCGGAATGAGGCCCACCTGCAAAGCAAGCCCAGTGCTTTGCTTCGGAGTGGCCACAGGGTCAGTAGGTGGCCCCCACTGTTGTTCTAACCCCAGGGCCTCAGCTCCTGGCCTCTGGCTGCGGGGGAGGAAAGGCTACCTGTTCCCACTGTCGTTCCCATCTTCCTCCTCTTCCCCCACCAGCCCAGCTCCTGACCCTGGAAGCTGGCTCCCCCACTCCTTGCGCTGGATGTTAGGCGGGACCACATCTAGGCCCCCCCTGGCTGCACAGCCTTCCCTGGGGGGGAGGGGTGATGGGTGATGTCCTGCTCTGCACTATGTGTGCTGACACCCCGGGCTCCCTTGGGCTGAGCCGGGTGCCAGGGACCGGGGCAGTGCCCACCTTCCCTTTGGCCTTCCTTGAGGTCAGTGATGGAAACAGGATAGGGGCTTTATTTTTGAGGGGGGGACCTCTTGGTCTCCACAGTTTACCTGCTTGGTTTTCCCTTAGCCTCCCCTCCTCCTCTCCCCCTACCAACTGCCCGCAATCCAGACTCCCAAGGGCTTCCTCCAGTGGCTGCTCTCCATGGTGCTGACACGACTCCATTCTGGCCCGGGCTGCTGGCTGCAGGGGGCCAAGGTGCTTGTTGGGGCTCCCTGACGCTCCCAAAACTGCCCACGTGGACTCTCGATAAAAAACGAGGCAATCAGCGTGTTTGGGGCTGGATTTCTTGGGGCTACTTGGGTGAAGTGGAGAGAGACCCTGGGCTCAGAGCCAGACGCTGACCTTAACTTGCTTTGGGGCCCCAGCTTTCGATGAGTTGCATGAACCGCTCGGACCAGTAACGGCAGGAGCGCCGCAGTATGTTACATGAACAAAGAAATGCAGATACCCTTCCAAGGCCAACCCGAGTTTCTCCTGCCTCTCCCCCTCCCGGCTGCCTTCTCCAGAGACTGCCAACAGTTTCTCTACCTGAGCCTTGGTTTCCCCATCTACACCATAGGGAAGACTCGTCTCTGGCCCTGCCATTCAGCAACAGCAGGAGAGATCAGGGGAAGGTTCCCATGGGAGACACAGCGGTTAAGATCTTGGGCCCAAGTTGGGTGCTGTGGTGCATGCCTGGGGCCAGGGGTCACTTGAGTCTATGGGTTCGAGATGACCCCAGGCAACATAGTGAGACCTAGGCTCTAAAAATATAGCTGGGCATGGTGGTGCGCGCCTGTAATCCCAGCTACCTGGGAGGCTGGGGTCAAGGGTCACTTGAGTCCATGGGCTCGAGACGACCCCAGGCAACATAGCGAGACCTAGGTTCTGAAAAAAAAAAAAAAGATCTTGGGCCCTGTAATTCTATGGACTGAAGTTGGAGGTTCACCAGCTGTGTGACCTTGAGCAGCTTACTGAACCTCTCTGGGCTTCCATTACCTCAGGTGTAAAATGAAGACACTATCACCTGCCTGAGCGGCAGCTGAGACAATGCACTGAGCACTTCGTACACAGTAAATATTCAAAACCTCCATCATCACCTCTGTTCCTCCCCCCATGCAACACAGTCTTGTCACCAAGCCCAGTTCCCACCCACGCTGCCTGCTGACTCAGCATTTATTCACCTGTTGCAGTTACACCCCGGGGCCACCGCGGGGCCAGCTCCTGACGCTGTGCCCATGTGTCTGGCGCCCTGTGGCTGCGCAATGCGCAGCCCGCGTGACTGTACGTGGCAGGTCTGACTGGCTCTCTCTCCCGAGAGCAGAGTACGCTGCCTGGTCCCCTCCGCGCTGGCTCTAGGGCACCTCAGCGCAGCCTGTGGGGGTGGACAGCCCTGGAGTGGGCCGAAGTGCAGCCAGACAGCTGCTTTGCTGACAGCTGGGAGTGGCAGGGCGTGGTAGGTGGGGCCTCGGGCGCCCCTGGATCTCCTGATGCACAGCCGGACCCCCCAACAGTGACCGCAAGTACAGGAAGCCCACGGCTGTCTCCGCAGGTCAGAGCTCTGAATGGCTTGGCTGCCTGTGCAGGGCTCTGAGCTTGCAGCCTGGGGAGGGACACTGCCTCCGGCGCGCCCCTCCTTCCAAGCCCTGGCTTCACAGCCCCCGTGGGGTTAGCTGAGGAAAGGCACGGCGAATCCGACCCCTCCAGGGCTTGCGTGGGGGAGCCTGAAGGGGCGGCAGGAGCTCTGCAGAGAGAAACCCGGGATGGCTCCAGCCCCTCCGGGGTCAGTCCTGGCCTGCGGAGTGTCCCTTGGCCTTGCAGTCACAGTCAGGGCAGCCCAGGGGGTTGGCGCCGATGCCATGGCTGCAGGGCTCGGGGCTCTCGGCGGGGCTGGCAGCAGCCGGGAGGGAGCCCCCGTCACACTGGCCCGTAGGCACCTGGGCTCGGCTGGAATCGGCGGATGCAGCTCCTTCGGGAACATGTCCAGGTGCGGGACCCAGGGCTTGCCCGTCCTGCTGGGCGGTCTTATTGGAAGAGGAGGTGTCTGCAGCTGTCTGCTGAGGCTCCTCAGGAGGCAGGCTGCTGGGGGCCAGCAAGAGCCCCTTCTCATCCCAGGCTGGCTTGGTGCGGATGCCTATGGCCTTCAGGATGGTGTCCATCTGCTTGGCATAGTCCAAGTGGCCGCTGACCTGCAGGAGGACAGAGCGTGAGGACCACAGGAGGCGGAGCCCAGCCTGCCCCGGGGTGCCAGGCTGAGGTCCTGGACTCCACCCTCGGTCTCGGTGCCCTGAGCCAACCAACTGCCAAGTCCAGCTCTCAAGGTGGACGCTCTAGGTTCAAGGTTGCTCTAGAATTTACCAAATAAAGACAAAGGAAATTTATTTATAAAATATGGGTCCTCTGGGGGCAGGAAAGACGGAGAAACTGGAAGTTCTCATTCTCTGCCTGTGGCTTTAGGTTACGGTGGGGGTGCAGGGGTGGAGGAGCTCACAGTTAGGGGAATATGGGCCAGTCCCTTCACGCCTATGATATCCAAATAAGACAGGGAGAACAGCCCTAACAATGCACAGATGCATGGCACCTTCTACGATTCACTTTCACCCTTCCCCCATACTCAGAGGAACTCAAATTTATTTATTTTGCCGCTCCCTTTATGCCCAAGTGTAATATCACAATAGGTGTTAGGGTTTTATGATGTTCTTGGAAGTCTCTTTAAAAGAGGGCTCTTTCCTCTTATTTTCCTCTTTCCTGCTGACTGGAATGCAGATGTGATGGCTGGAGTTTCAGCAGCAATACTAGACCATGAGTTGGCCCACTAAAGATGGCAGAGTAGCAAGATGGAATGTTGAGTCTTGAAGACTGTGGGGCCACCATAACAGCCTTGAACTGCTACTCTGGACTATTTTTGCATGACAGTGTCGACTCATGTGTGTGCGTCATTTCAACTGAGCCTCTGTTACGTGGCTCTGAATCTTCAGACGAGGGCCAAGAGCTCAGAAGTGCCCATGCTCTTCCTCAGAGAATAGAGACGCCTCCATTTTTGTGTTGGGATGAGTCAGTGAGTCAAAAATAGGGGTTGAGCCAGGCGTGGTGTTGCGTGACTGTAGTCCAAGCACTGGGAGGCAAGAGGCCTGGGATTGCTTGAGTTCGTGGGTTCGAGACTACCCTGGGCAACATAGTGGGACCTGGTCTCGAAGAAGCAGCTAGGTACAGTGGTGTGTGCCTGTAATCCCAGCTACCTGGGAGGCTGAGGCTGGGGACTGGTTGAGTCCACAGGATCAGGACTACCCCACGCAACATAGTGAGACCTAGTCTCAAAAAAAAGTAGGGGTTGGAATGCCTGATGCCCAACATGTAGTAGGTCCTTCATGCGTGGTAGACAGCAAACTTAATGTATATTGTCCCTTGATGGGTGCTGGCTGCTAGCTGCAGATGAAGAAATCATGTCGTGGAGGGTGAAAGTGACTTGCCCAAGCTCACACAGTGGAGAGTATCAGAGCTGAGAATCTCGTTGACAGATGAGGAAAGAGAGGGGTGGAGGTTTGCTTTGTGACACGCAGGAGGTGGGGGGGCCGTGTTTCGGACACTGCCTTGGCTCAGACCCATCCCCCCTTCCCCCGCCAAGCGGAGGCTCCTGCCCTCCCCCACCAGTCCAGGCGTCCACTGCTGAAGGCAAACACGAGACAGGACCTCCCGACAACGCTGAAGAGGAAGGTTTTCATTTAAAAAAGCAGACAGGAAAACACCAGGGAGGCTGGTGCTGAGAGCCTCAGGGCCAGCTGGCAACACCTGCATTTCCGTTTGAATGACAAACCACACTGGGTGAGTCAGATGATTTCTCAAGAACAGAGATGACTCCCTGCACAGCTCTGCCCTCACCTCACAGACAGGACCTGCTTACCTCTTTTTTTCTTTGAGACCAGGTCTCGCTGTTTTTGCCCGTGGAACCGCAGCAGGCTCTCGTTGCCCAGGGTACCACAGACTCAAGCAATCCCCAGCCTCAGCTTCCCAGGTAGCTGGGATTACAGGCACGCACCACCATGCCCAGCTGTTTTTTGGAACTAAGTCTCGCTACAGGCCCCAGGTGGGACTCGAACCGCGATCCCTAAGCCCCGGCCACTTCATAGGCTGAAGCTTACAGGCACAAGCCACCGTGCCTGGTGGACCTGCTTACTTCTTGCTCCTTTCTTCACAAAGGGTTCCAAACAGCTGGAGATGCACACAGATACTCATGCATATTAGGGGCTTTCTAGATTTCCGTGTTCAGGAGGTGAGGTGGGACAAGCATCCTTCTGTAGGTAGACAGCAGTGGTGGTTGCGTGGCACCAAAAGACCCTGAAACAGGTTGCAGCCTTTGTCTCTGCCTAGCACCTGGGCAAGTCTTCTCAGTGTCCTGAAGCCCAGCTTCCCCCCCAGCTTGTGAACTGTGGGTTGTGACAATGGCCTGGAGTGTTGCTGCAGGTCCAAGGGTCTGGCACTTTGCAGGAACCAAGGGCTACCGCTGCTTATTATGTTCTGCAGATGAGCCAAAAACACCTTTTCAGGGGCGTCACCCAATTAAAGTTAGTGACAAGATCATGAGGCTTGTAGGAAGCATAATACACACGGGTCGTAAGGCACAGCGCCTGGCACAGATTAGGTGCCCATAAGTGTCAGTTCCCTTACCTTCATTTCCTTGGAAAGGCTGCACAGAAGTTAGGGAGGTAGTTGGGCTGATTCATTTTGGAGCCCAAAATGGCTGCCCAAGCTCTAGCCATCACGTCTGAGTTCCATTTACCAGGGACCTAGATCCACAGGGACAAACCAGAACTCCCTCCCTCTATGTTCCAGGGCTGGGTAGAGGCAGACAAGCCAGGAGGGGAGGGAGGTGTTTGTGACTAATTCTGGATGGAAATGTCACCCAAGAGCTGCTCTAGAACGCACAGCTCTGGTCCTCCTCAGCTACAGGTAGACCGAGGTCTCAGTCAACCCTAGTCCCTGAGCTGTCACTGCAGAGATCCAGGGTGACAACTTGTTCTAATTTTATAGCTAGTTGGATGGATGAGAGAGAGGGGGAGGTGAGAGGGGGAGGTGGGTGGGGAAAGAATCTCTTCTAGCCCTGGAAAGTTCTGGCGTGGCTGGGGTTGAAGAAAGATTTCAGCCCATGATCATCTCCCTGGCTGCCTTGACTGAAAGCCGCTGCCGCCCTGACAGGGGCTGGGTGTCCCTGGGGCTAAGTGTTCCTGGACCTTCCCAGGTTGCTAGGTCCCCCTCCCTGGACAGCAGCTACGTCTGCTCCCTGGTTGTAGGCTCTGAAAGACTGGGGGTACGGGGAGCCCCGAGACCTCTTCTCACTCACCCCAGCTGCCCACGGCCGGCCCTGCACACAGTGGGTGCACAGCATCAGGGTCCACATGATACAAACAGGATCTAGTACTGCTGTTTCCTGCCTTGCAGGACACTGTCTTGCCCCAACTGAGGCTACTGCACCCACCTGCCCAACACCTTCCAAGCCCATTAGGCCCCCTCGGGCTAGATCTACCACCTGTTGGGTTTCCTCATCTGTCAAATGGGGCCAATAGAGAGAGCTACGCCATGTGGGCCAGCTGGAGTGTTCAGCGAGATAATGCACAAATAGCTCATGACGAGAGCCAGGGGTTGCTGACTGCAGCCCACGGAGTTGTGTGCACCGAGGCCACCCCACCCCAGTGGCGAAGGGCCAAGGTTCGGTTCCCCAGGTTCACCTGGCTCTGCCGGTCACATGCTATGGCCCCTCGTGCAGCCTCAGTTTCCGCATCTGTATAATGGGGCTGCTATTCCTACTTCATGGGATCACCGTGAGGCTCAGATGACAGAGCATGTGCCAAGTGTGCAGTGCAGTGCCGGACACATGATGGTTATGTTTATTCTGTGCCAAACTCGGTGCCGCATTCTAGCTGCCAGCTAGAGCCTGTGTTTCATCCGGGACACGAAGTCTTGTCCCGGGCTGGCTCATGAGTGGGCCTCTGGGGAGGCGGGGTCCCTGTCCACTGGCCACTCACCAGCCCCACCCAGGAGACTGGAAGGTGGAAAAGCAACCCAGTGTGCCTGCTTTGTTCACCCCAAGATGCCCCCAGCCCGCAGCAGGGCCGGTCCTGCGGCCAGGAGCCGCCTCAGACATGGTCAGGGTCGGCGGCCAATGTCCGGAAAGATGCACGGTGGCCCTGGGCGTGGGTGTCCAGCGGCTGGGGGTGGACACTGCTGGCCTCTCCCCGGCCTCTGCGGCCAGCGCCCCCAGCGCTAATGGGCACTTGCTGGAACTGTCTCCTGCTGGAATTCTCAAGGAAAACAGGCGGGTAGCACAAAGGCAGTGCTAATTACCTCTCATTACCCAGAAAAGGAAAGTACTGCTTTCTGCGCTGTGCTCCTAATGGGATAAAGAGCTATTATTAGGCAAGAGCTGGGACGTGGCCACGAGGCAGTGTGAGGAAGAGGAGATGGCTCCGACACTGCTGGTGCCAGAGCGTGGAAGGTGGCGGCAGGGGCGGGAGAGGAGAAAACTAGTACGAAGTGAAGGCCTACTGTGTGCCAGCCAAACGCCTCCCTCGGGCTGCCCAGGAAGGTGGGTGATAGCCCCCATTTCATAGCTGAGGAGAAAGGCACAGAGAGGTCAAGTGACGGGTCCACTGTCACACGGCCAGCATGCCAGTAGCAGAGCCCACGTGCTGAGCGGGGCCT